>JAXLNO010003659.1:0-108924 GCA_038087875.1 Malacoraja senta
TTCAGTAAAATTGTAAATTGTCCCTGGTGTGCAGAATAGTGCTAGTGTAAGGGGTAATCGCTGGTCGGCGTGGACCCTGTATCTCTGAAATCCAAAGTCCAAAGTAAAGTTAACTGGCAGTCTCCAAGGCAGAGATTGAGCACAAGTCTTGCAGATTTGTATTATGAATTCATGTCAGTTTGTTGTCCTCAAAATCACCTTCACCATTAATCAGAATTGCTGTGTGAGATATGATTCCAAGTTGATTGATTAGCTCATTCCTATTTATATGCTGAACCACAAAAATGTCAAAAACTAAAATGGAATTATTACAACCTTACTGAAGTTTCTTCATATTCACTGGGCAAATCTTTATATTAGGATCTGCATTGAATATTGAGTTACGATATAGGTGATTTTAATGGCGTCGATGATAACGCAAGTGTATAACCTGCTTTCAGAAGTGATTTCAGCAGAAGCATTCTTCTGTTTCAATGTTATGGTTTCCATGGAGACCAAAGAATAGTTAGCTCTCTGGAAACAGCATAACATGAAAGATAAATTAGCATGATGAAAGAATTCTTACTATTCTTATTTCATTGCTTTTAGAACCCAACAGAGTTCAAACAATTTCAGGTAATCAGCCATTCCACTATTGTATCTCAGATTTTCAGCTATCAGTCTTTTGCCCACATTCCTTATTTAATATTTCAGATTTAATTCACTTCCTCCTATTTAAACCACCTCACTATATTTTGTTATTCGCTAGTGATTACTGCCTGCTTTCTGCTGGTACCATTACCGCTTATATCATTCAGTCTCTCTTAATCTCCACCTATCAATGACCTTTCCTATTGTTCTCTCCACCATCCTTTTCCCAGTCTTGATAAAAGGCCACAAGAATCAATTTATTTGACGCTGCTTATCTTACCACAGATGCTGCCTGCCCTGCTTAATTCTTATAGTGTTTTCTTTACCTGTACGCTTATCAACATACATATAACCACCCCCCCCCCCCCCCCCAAGTAAACGTCTATTAACCAGCTCTACATTTCACAACTATGTATCCCTCTTGGGATCACATCTGTCTCTATCCCAAATTTAGCTTAACAAGGAACCTCATTGCCTGAGGTCATTTGTTGCTGCGCCTGACTTGTCCTACTTTTTTTCACTTGCAATTTTCTTCCCTCATTCTCCTTGCTACAATCAGTCTGAAGAAGTGGCCCCGAAATGTCACCTATTCATTTTCTCCAGAGATACTGCCTGACCTCCTGGGTTAATCCAGAATTTTGTGTCCATTTTTAAAATATATATATTTTCTCCCTCTTCTCCTCTCAAGCAATGACTGATAACTGGGTGTAATAGCACAAACATATGGATTATCTCATTCAGTGTTGTCCAAGTGGTCATATTTCATGTCATAGTTTTGCCAGTAATACTGAGCAATGGATTTGTAAAGAGTAGCACACATTAGAAAAACATAACATCACATCCATGCAAAATTAATTTCTCAGTAGTGCAAACTTGTCGCCATCTGCCTCCCTCCCACCTGCCAATCCCCAGCCCCAACAACTCACTCATGAAATTGAAATCATCTGAGTAGGCATCAAATTTACACCATCGCAGTCTCAGCATTACATCATACAACACATGGAGCAAGTGAACCTTGGGAGCTCCATCACAAACTTAACCTCTTTTTTAATACTTTCTTTCACCAAGAAGTATTTCACTTTAGTCATGTGGATTACTTTGGCCAAGATCACCAATTTAAATCCTAGCCTGTGGTGCAGTTTAGCTGTAACTTCACAAGAATCTGTGCAACATTCAATGGAACAAAGTACAGGAAAGTGGTCGACAGCCTTGTGTTAATGGTGTCAGGATCATAACCTAGCTCTTAAAGTCAACAAAACTAAAAAAGTTGGCTCTTGACCTAAGGAAGCAAATAGATGAACACAAATAACTCATTAATGGAATTGCTGAAGAGATGGTCGACAGGTTAAAGTTCCTAGGCATCCATACCACTGGCAAACTAACCTGATCTCTTCACAATGATGATGTGATCAACAACGATTATGAGGTTATTTACTTTCTTAGGCATTTGTGAAGATTCAGCACATCCATTTTCAACTTTTGACCAAATGAACCTACAGAGGGTAATGAACACAACCCTGTCCATGATGGGCTTGCCACTTCCTTACATCCAGTCCATGTTTACAGGCCATTGCATCAGGTAGGCTGGAAGTATCATTAGGATACCTGTCACTCAGGCCAGTCTCTTTTCTCAGTTCTAACTTCTGGGAGATGATACTCTATTTCAATCAGTTATTCCAGTATTGTACTTTAATGTTCTTCTGCACTACTTCCATTTTACACCACAATCTTGCACTGTAGTGCTGTTTTGCACTCATCAATGTATTTATTGTTGCGTTCATCTTTACTGTATGCACAATCTAAGAGCTTCATATGAACAAAGAATTTCATTGTACCCTGGCGTATATGACAATAAACTAATCTAATGCCTACTTCAGTATTGAGAAATATCTGTCTTCGTAACATGTATCTGACACTAAATTTGGTGGTTATTAATCTAGAAAATGTTGGCAAACAACATAAAATAAATGAAGGCTGCTGTTTATTATGGGGTATGTTCCATGTTTCTAAACTACTGAATCCATTTATTGCATTATTTAAACATGAAAGATCGAGGAATGTCAGGTTGATACTCTCTTTGAAATGTATATTATGAAGCAACTTTGGTAAAAGTTTCCATGCTAAACTAGGGCTTGGATTATTACCTACTTGGATTTTCTTATCATAACTTTGCTGTTTAATAAAATTACATGTCTGAGCAAATCAGTGCTATTTTGTGCTGAGTGGTAGAAAAAGCTTTTTGCCTTAATAGATCACACAGATGTTGAGTAAAATTCATCAACTTGCCTGAACAAAAAGAAATCTTGACATGGCTTGCTTACTTTAAACCTTTTCTGTTGATACATTTTTGAGCTGCATTTATTGTAATACCTGAAACAAATATGCATTAGCCAACTAAATTAGACTGTAACTTTTAAATGCACATAGGCATAATGCTGACAAATAATTTACAACAGTAACCAATTTTTGGAGATAAGAATACATTAAAATGTAAATGCTTTGAAACACAAGTGGACATTTGCTTAAGTAGTGAAAGTAGTGCATTTGCTTTACTGTCTTGCTTCAGCATGAGAGAGGTAAAACCCCTGTTACACTGTGCGAGCTGACCCACGAGGTACCCCGAGTTTAAAACAAATTTAACTTGTGGTAATCACGTACAATTAACGTAGCGGGAATGTCGTAACTCGTGGACGCAACTTAGCGACTCGTGGCGCCAACGGCAGGTACCCGTGAAACTTGTTAACTCTTGAAAAAGTTCAAACATGTTTGAACTTTTCCACGAGTAAAATGTACTCTTGAGGTTAAAATTTGAAACATTTCAACTCGTTGTAAGAACGTAGTGGCCCGTGCGTTTACCTTTGTGACTCGTGATTCTACCGTGGGAACCCTTTTTAGAAACAATAATCAGGGACAGAAATATCAGTTACTTAGACATTTTAAAGACAAATTCTGCTTAACAAAGTAACAGTTATTGATAAGGTGACAGAGTGGGTTGAAAAGAAAAAAATTGCTTGAAGTTTATATATAGATTTTGTGTATTTGGGACTGAGCTCACAACCTTAAGACAAACCAGTATTGAGGAACAGCGTGAGAACATTTTATGACACTTCATGGCAGCCTAATCTGAGGTTTGCCAGTCACGTCCAGAAGCCAACTCTATCAGTGCTGTTGAAGAAGACAGGGTTGTGTTCACCTCTCCTGCACCCCTGTTCCATAGGACAACACCAACTCTTTCATTATGCGGATGTTAAAGGCTGGGTTTTATTCTCAAGCCATGATGCCAGATTCCCGATCTCTTTACTGAACTTTACTGAATCAAAGGGTTCTATATGAGGTGCTGCCTCAAAAAGGCAGCCAGCATTGTCATGGACCCACACTACCCTGGCCAAGCTCTCATTTCATTCCTGCTGAGCAGAAGGTATAAGAATCTGAAAACCATGACCTCCAGGTTCAAGAACAGCTTCTTCCCAACAACCATCGGGCTCTTGAATGCTACAAATGCTAACTAAACTATGAACTACAAACTGCCTTGGTTGCACTAAGGACTTTGGGATTTTTGCAATAATACTGGATTTTTTAATATATATTTTCTTTGTTTAGTATATCATCTATGAGTATTGTGTTTACTGGCCTGTTATGCTGCTGCAAGTGGGAACTCTTTAACAGCGGGCAGGCAGCATCTCTGGAGAGAAGGAATGGGTGATGGGATGACATTTCCAAATTGGGGGAGGGGGGGGGTGAGGGGGGTGGGGTGGAGGAGAGGGGGTGGAGAGTGGAGGGAGAGGAGGGGGAGACAGATGGGGATGTCTTCATTCACTGGCTGCGGGTGCCTGTCACTGAAACAGGTAGGTGAGATTTCACATCCACCTTGTGTGCGTGTCTCTCTCTCCCTCCCTCCCTCTCACACAGGCTGAGAGACTCTGCCTCTGTGAGTGTACGTCCCTTTCTCCCCCTCTCCCTGGGGCTCTATACGCTCATTATTTCCTATGAGAGACTTTGAAAAATAAGAATCACATTTCACACATTGATTTTATGACTTTTAATTCTTAACATGACCAAGATCACAATCTTTTGTCATGTTTCATCAGCAGAGGTCCCAAGTTATTCTTCAGCTCATTAAAGAGCTCAGGTGAAATTCTGATGAAATTTTAAAATGCAGATTTATCCTCTTCGCACAGCACATTAAGCAGCTTTTCATACTGTCCAAAGAGAGATCTCCTTTGAAACAGGGGCTTCACCCACTGAGGCCTCTTCTTAATTTTCCTCTTTACTCTCTCTCTTCTGCCTTCATTACACAAGCGTCCTTGCATCACATTAAGGGCTGCAGTATACAGCACTTGAACAAAAAACATCACCATCCTGGACTCCAATAGCCTTCTTGCAGACATTTTCTCCAAATGAGCCAATTTAAACAAGCAGGCTTTTTATAGTATGTAAAAAAAAAGCATGACATCATTTTTTTAACATGTGATGATTTTTCAACACGTCGATATACATTGTTGCCTCAAGATTAACGGGAGAGGAACTTGGTACACTCGGGAGACGAACTTGGAACATCGCAGAAATGAGAAGCAAACGGCAAACTTAGACATACCCGTGGGAACTCGGTTAAACTCTGGATCATAAACTTGTAGTCTCGTACGCAACCACGAGTGTTTCACTCGGGGTCACTCGTGGGTCAACTCGCACAGTGAAACTGGGCTTAAACGCTACCATCCTTTAATTTTTTTTTCATCTGTCATTAATATACATTGTAGAAAGATAAGCCCCATCGCTTCTCAGAAATATGTTTTCATCCTACATTTGCTGCACAATGATACGCAAGCTATGATCCCCACCAATTGCTAATCCCAAGTCAAGCACAAATTGGCTCAAGTAAGACTTCATCACACTGGTCCTCTGCAGAATCTTCCTCACTGCAATGCTGCATCTCACCTTCAACAAACTTCGTGCTGGAGTGACGTTTATCCATAGAAACTTGTTCGGGGCCTGGGCGCTGAGGCTGGCTCTGAGGCCGATGGCTGCAACCTCGAGATCCTGGGGAGGTGAGTAGGGAGTGCGGGGGGATTGAGGGAGAGGCGAGGGTAGGGAGGGAGAGGTGGAAAAGTGGGGGGGGTGAGGAGGGAGAGTGGGGGAGGAGGAGGAATAATAGGAGAGTGGGGGAGTGGGGGGAGGTAAGGATTGGGGACTAGAGGGAGAGGAGGGCAGTGGGGGAGGTGAGGAGGGATAGTGGGGGGGAGGGTTAGGGGGAGGTGAGGAGTGGGGGTTAGAGGGATAGGAGGGGGGTAGGGAGGGGAGAGGAGTTATGGAGGGAGGGAGGGAGGGACTGAGGGTAGGGGAAAGTAGAGGGATGGAGAGGTGAGGGCGGGATTGGGGGAGGTGAGGAGGTGAGGAGGAGAGGGGAAAGAAGAGGGAGGGTGAAGAGGAGGGGGAGGGAGTGCTGGGGGATGAGGGGAAATGAGCCGTGCCTGCGCAGTTGGGGTCTATGGGTGAGTGGTGGAATATTGCTTTGGGGAGCAGACTCAACAGGTCTGCACTTAGTCTAACATACATCTGAAGATAGACACAAAATGCTGGAGTAACTCAACGGGATAGGCAGCATCTTTGGATCATAATCATAATAATCATCATAACAGTAATTTATTAGCCAAGTATGTTTTGCATAGTCATACCAATAAAGAGCAACAAGACACCCAAATATTTTTTAACATGAACATCCACCACAGCGACTCCCACATTCCTCACTGTGATGGAAGGCAAAAAAAAAGGAACTCTATCCCCGAAACATCACCCCTTCCTTCTATCCAGAGATGCTGCCTGTCCCGCTGAGTTACTCCAGCGTTTTGTGACTATCTTCAGTATAAACCAGCATTTGCAGTTCCTTCCGAACATAAACTTTGAACATTCAAGATCGGAATCAGACCCTGAAATCGTGGATCACTCTCTAATTCTCAGGGGCCACTTCCCCATGCCAGCAGACATCAAGGATGAATTTCAGCTCCACCTCCAATGCATCACCACAGCCTTCGGCCAACATGTTCAAAGATCCACATCTCAAACTGGCCGCCAAGCTCATGGTCTACCAAGATGCAGTGATCCCTGCTCTCTTACAACCTACAGTAGGCACCTCGAAACACAAAAGAATAGCATAAATGCCGTGCCTATAAAATTCTTCAAATCCATTGACAGGATTGACCAGCTCATTACAACATCCTCCTTCACACCAACATCCTCAGCACTCAGGCTGTGAACCCAACTAGCATGCTCTGGTTGGCAGGCTAAGTCATCTCTACGCCTGACACCAGGCTTGCAAAACAAACATTTTGCGCTGTGCTCCATCACATCAAGGGACTGTCAATGGGATGGAGAAAGCTCTTCCAGGACTTTCTGGTACCTGAGGGAAGTGTAATATCCTCATTGAATCATGGAAATCCTTGACCTGTCAGTCTCAAAATAGGAGGTGCAACCAGGAAGGCACTGAGTCTCCACGGAGAAGCATTCCGAGATACACTGCAAACACTGAAAGGATTGCACAATGTTTCAAACAGCCCATGAAGTATCTCCTGACCTACCTTGACACAGAGAAAGTGGATAGACACAAAGTGCTGGAATAACTCAGCGGGTCAGGCAGCACCTCTGGAGAAAACGGATGTGTGATGTTTCAGGTTGCGACCCTACTTCAAATACCTCTAAACACAGTCCACACCCGAAACATCACCCATCCTTTTTCTCCAGAGATTCTGACTGACCTGCTGAGATACTCCAGCACTTTTTGTCTATCTTTGGTATCAGGCACATGCCGTCAGGGTAGGCAAGGTAGGCACTGCCTACCCTGACTAAAATTATGACATGGTAATCATTAAATATAAATAGTAAAGGCATGGGAGAATTATGCCTATCTAAGAGATCGATCTCTTAGGTAGGCATAATTCTCCGTGCCTTTCAACCGCAGCACTTGTAACACGGGAAGGTCTGTGCAGCCCACGTGCCGTCAGCACTGCTTGAAGCCGTTAATTTCAAGCGGTGCTGAAGGCAGCTGAAATTCTGCCTTTGCTGTACTGCGCAAGTTTCTTGGCGGGTTTTTCAAATATGGATTGCCATTATCTGAAGGGTATGTTAGGAAGCAAAGAGAGAAGAATGGAGTTCGTGTACCGAGATAATGTGGTAAGTACATTTCTTGGTGCTTTATGTTTTTAAATACTGTATTTCCCGGGGTGGGAGGAGAGCTCCTTTCACAGTGTTTGGGGAGTCTGGCCCGGGGTAAATTTGCGGGGAGGGCAGGAGCGTTGTGAAGGAGGGGATCGGGGCCAGTAATCCACTTGCGATGCTCCGGGCATGGAGGAGTGAAGTAGCTTGGGTGGCTGCGAGTAGCCGCCGGGACCGGACAGCCCATTCTGCCTGTCCCCGTACACCTCTGGCAGTGCTCTCCGTCTGAAAACCTCTCTCCTGCCGCTCGCCGGCCTCACTCAGGCCGGTGAGTGGCAGGTGAGAGGTGTTCAGACGGAGGGCACTGCCAGAGGTGAGCGGGCCGGCAGAAGGCACTGAAGTGGCAGCCGGTTCTGCTGTCGGGTCCCGGCGGCCACTCGCAATCACCCGAGCTGCTTCCCTCCCCGGAATGGCGGCCAGTTCTGCTGTCCGTGCCCGGAGCGTTGCGGCAACGTTGAGTGAGTCTGATATGATCTCCGACCCCCTCCTTCTCAACATCCTGCCCTCCCCGCAACTTTAACCCCTGGCACAGACTCTCCACACGCTGTGAAAGGAACTCTCCCTCCAATTGGACATTTGAATTAGTATTGTCATTCAATTAGATGACAACTGATTCAACGTCCCGGTGTGCTCCCGTTTTTCCCACCATCTCTCCACCTGCCTTCATCCTCCATCCCCCACCCATTCAGTAATTTAAAAATGAAGTAGATTTAGAAGCCTTGGGCAAATTGAATTGTTACTTATTTTTATTTTTATTTTTAATGAGAGAACAATCTGCGCATGCGCGGTTTAAGATTTTTTTTAAAGCCGCTTGCCTACACTGAGTAATTACTCACGGCACGTGCCTGTTTGCTATAAACCAGCATCTGCAGTTCCTTTCTACACTGAGAATGTGGATCCTGCAAAACATTCATCAGCTCTCTCAGAATCCACAGCCTGGAGTAAAGTAAGTCATCCCAAATCCTCAAAGAGCAATAACTCCCTGAGAAAATGTTCTGAATGCAGTTTGGCCCCAGCCATGAGCTTTTCTCCTGGGAAAACTAACATTAGAATGGCAACTGCATTCATTTGAATGAGATTGTCAGCACCGTGGAAAAAATATAACTGTAAAGAAATACTAATTTTAAGTTTCTCTGTATAGTATTGTTTGTGTTTTGACTAATGGAAAGTAAGTGCTTCTTTTAATTTATTTAACAGTTTAAGAAACATTATTTAAATGTATTTTTATAATTTCCAACATCTCTGACTATCAGAGATATTAAAGAACTGTTAAGAACCAGATAGTCAGGAAAAGCCTGTTTGAGGTTCCCTGGGGCAGTGCCTTTGATTACCCAACCTCAGGCTTGCTGCAAGGCAGATCTTGCTCTACCTCGTCAGATCCTTGTGTGCAGTGGGGTGAGCTCATTTGACCCTCTACATCGGGGAAAGGATAATCAAGTATACAGGTGCCCAGTATATATGGCTTAGTACAGGAATGAGAGAAAGCCAAGCTCGAGTTATGTAAATAGTTCAAGGTTTCAAGGTCAGTTTATTGTCACATGTACCATTTAAAGTACAGTGAAATTCGAATTACCATACAGCCATACTAAAAAAAAGCAACAAGACACACAACTACATAAAAGTTAACATAAACATCCACCACAGCGGATTCCCCACATTCCTCACTGTGACGGAAGTCAACAAAGTCCAATCTCCTTCCTCTTTTATTCTCCCGCGGTCAGGGCAATTGAACCATCCGTCGGGGCAATCGACGCTCCCGCAGCTGGCGGTTAAAGCCCCCGCGTCGGGGTGATTGAAGCTCCCGCATTGGGACGATCGAAGCTCCCACGTCGGGGCAGTTGAAGCTCCTGCGGATTGGTCCCCGAAAGTCGGTCTCTAACCAGAAACTGCGAGCTCCACGATGTTAAAGTCCGCAGGCACCCATGGTTGGAGCCCCAAAGACGAACTCCCAACAGGGATCGCGAGCTCCGCGATGGTAAGTCCGCAGGCTCCAGGGTGGAGCTTTTCGAAGTCGGTCTCAAGTAAAGGCCGCAACTCCTCGATGTTAGGCCGCAACTCCTCGATGTTAGGCCGCAGTGCGGACGGAGATACAATGCGGAAAAAGATTACATCTCCGTCGAGGTAAGAGATTAGAAAAAGTTTCCCCCAACTCCCCTCCTCACATAAAACAAGCTAGAGCACTAAATACATACATTTAACACATCCAAACAGACAACAAAGGAAAGGTCACAGACCATTGAGCCAAGGTTGTTATGTCACAAATGTATAACGCTTTTGTTACTTTATATATATATTTGTTACTTTATATATATATTTCTCAATGTAAGAATCAGTGCTACTTTGTGTGGTCCAATTCTGATTGCCTAATTGGCAGATTCCCATCAGTAGTTGTCACTGCAACAGTTGTATTACCTCAAGTAAGACACTTATTCCCATTTGAGTTGACTCCTGTTAATTGGAACAATGTGTGTGCCACACCGCAAGATCAATTTGCTGTACATAGGAAGGTTCATATATTGGCAGCTTTCCCGAGGCAGCTCGATGTCAATGGTGTCAATGGTGTAACACAAAGCATCTCTAGTAGTGAACACCCTCATTGTCTCCACTGGTGGAGTCCGCATAACAATATGCTTCTATTGGTTTTGTTTATTACTGTTGCCACGTGTACGTGAAAGATTCCTTTATGTGCTATCCAGGCAAATCATGCCAGACTGGAGTAGATCAGTTAGTGCAAAGGAAATAATATCTTGAGTGCAGTACATAGTGTCACATAGAGAGAGTGCAGATAAAATAAAGTGTAAGTGTAAACGGAGGTAGATTGGAAGATGGGGAAAACATCTTTAGCATAGGAGAGGTCCACCCAAGAATCTGAAAACAGCTGGATTGAGGCTGTTCTGGTGGCGTTTGTTTTCAAGCTTTTGTAACTTCTGACCAACAGGAGAGAGGAGAAGAGAGAATGACCGGGATGTGAGTGGTCCTTGACTATATTGGCAGCTTTTCCGAGGCAGCTCATTGTCAATGGTGTCAATGGGGGAGGCTTGTTTGTGTGATGTACTGGGCTGTACAGTCAATTTTAGTTATATTAAATTCAGCGAAGATTATGACCATATGGTGATTCCAATATAGTTTAGTTTAGTTTATTATTGTCACATGTACCGAGGTACAGTGATAATCTTTATGTTGCCTGCTATCCAGTTAATGAAAAGAATATGCAAGATTACAATCAAACTGTCCATGGTGTACAGATACAAATAAAGGGTTTGGTGTTTAGTAAAGTCCAGTAAAGTCTGATTAAAGATAGTTTGAAAGTCTCCAATGGGGTAGATGGGAGGTCGGGACCACTCTTTAGTTGGTGAGAGTTCACTGCAAACAGCTGGGAATAAACTATCCCTGAATCTGGAGGTATGTGTTTTCAAACTTCTGTACAACTTGCCTGATGGGAGAAAGGAGAAGAAGGAGTGACTAGGGTGAGACTGGTGTTGAGCTGGTGGCCTTGCCAAGGCAGTGTGAAGTACAGATGGAGTCAATGAAAGGCAGGTAGGTTTGCGTGATGGTCTGGGCTACGTTCACAACTCTCTGCAATTTCTTGCGGTCTTGGATGGAGCTGTTCCCAAAACATGCTGTGATGCAACTCGATGAAATGCTTTCCAGGGCACATCTGTTTACGTTTGTGAAGGTTGCTGGGGATGGCCGAACTTCCTAAGCTTTTTGAGGAAGCTTACAGAAGGGAAAGAGTGAGCATGCTTTATTCAAGAGGGGATGGAACATACATGTAAAAATGATGAGATTTGAAGAGGGTCCCGACTCTAAATATCACAGATCCTTATTCTCCACAGATGCTGCCTGATCCGTTGAGTTACTCCAGCACTTTGTGTCTTCTTTTGTAAACCTGCATCTGCAGTTCCTTGTTTCAACTAACAAAGAGGACTTATTGTCTTTAATGCTGCTTTAAGAAATGGAACAATCCAAATATGTTTTGTAGGGAATAGGAGAAAAGTAACGGAAACTTTTGTTTCTTGGGGTTTTCCTCGGACATTTTTTACTCCAATGTATGCAGCTATAACTTGATTGTAGTTACGAAGCCACAGCATTCTCTGCAGTACTCAACAACTTCAGTGAGAGCTATTCTGCCTCCATCATCTCTGTGAAGCTTAACTGGACAATCCATATCACTGTTATCAAATATGACTCTGCATGAAGACCCAATTATATATACCCTTACTGTAAGTGTTCTCTGCACCTACACTTATTTTTAGAACAGTATCCTTTATTCTCATTTTTCTTACCAAAATGCAACATTCCGTGTTTTTCCCACATTGAACCTCACGTTAAGCTTTATCTGCTATGCATCTGCCCTTTCCACCACCTTATTTATATCACATTCCAAGTTTTCACTATCTTCTTTGCAGTTCACGGTATAGCTAAGTTTGATATTGGTATTGGTTTATTATTATCGCATGTAATGAGATACAGTGAAAAGCTTTTGTTGTGTGCTAGCTAATTTGATCAGATAATACTATACATGAATACAATAAAGCCATTCACAAGTACACCAGGTACAGCTTTGTGTTATCTGCAAATTTGGAAATTGCGGCTTGGATTCATAAGCGTAGGTCTTTCAGATAGCTGAAAAAAATGCTGCCCAACTTGAATCAAGCCTCAGCTCATCTGCGATCTTCCCAATAAATAGAGCATCAACTAGATTCTCAAAGTGTGCAGCTGTACAATGATTGGTAAATGCATAATGTAAATTAATCACACCTCACTTGGCTTTGGTACCTTCAGTCTTATTATAAAATGGTCACCTGACTGAACTCCAGAAACTTACATTCTTGAAAAAATTGTTACTTGCATCAAATCCTGTTCGCCAAACACAACTCTGATTGACAACCTTCACAGCTCCCACATAACAGCATCTCAATTCTCTCTCTTGTTTTAAAATCACCCTGTTGCCTCTCCCTATCCTGCCATTGAAAATGTCCAACAATCTCCAAGATCTCTTTGCAACTTCAATCACAGCCTTGTATTTTCAAAGCTTCTGCCTGGCAGGCTGGTATTTGGCTATTTAAGCCCAAAAGATGTAGAATTCTCTCCTTTACCATTTTCACCATTATACTTTTCTTAACATTTGCTCATGTGGTCCAACCTAAATATTTGATTCATATTTCTCTGGGACACATTTTGGGCTGTTTTACTGCAGTGCAAATGTAGGTTTATTGATCATATGTACTCTTCTAACCCAAGTTGTCATTATTAATCTCCTTGGTATATTGCTTTCCAATATCAGAGTCCTTCTTAATTAGGTGTAATTTTTGACCGCTTCCCAGCTCTTTTCATCTTGCTTTTATTAAAAATCCTCCTGAGGTACCCTCGTGTATCGGCATGTGAAATGTCAGACAAAGTACAATGTCACAATGATGTTTGGAATTTGTATTGATTTAGTATTATGATGCTGTTTTGAGAGCTATCCAGGCAAATCATACCATACATGAAAATTAGAAACATAGATACATAGAAAATAGGTGCAGGAATAGGCCATTCAACGTTTCGAGCCCGCACCGCCATTCAATATGATCATGGCTGATCATCTAAAATCAGTACCCTGTTCCTGCTTTCTCACCATATCCCTTGTTCCCATTAGCCCTGAGACTTATATCTAACTCTCTCTTGAAAACATCCAGTGAATTGTCCTCCACTGCCTTCTTTGCCAGAAAATTCCACAGAATCACATGTCTCTGGGTGAAGAAGTTTTTCCTCATCTCAGTCCTAAATGGCCTACTTAAACTGTGACCCCCTGGGTCTGGACTCCCCCAACATGGGGAACATTTTGCCTCCATCTAGCCTGTCCAACCTTAAGAATTATATATGTTTCTATAAGATTCCCTCTCATCCTAAATTCCAGTGAATACAAGCCCAGTCGACCCATTCTTTCAGTATAACAGTCAGTGTAAAAAAGAAAATAAACAAAGGGCAGAACATAATGTTACAGCTACAAAGAAGCTGTGTGGTGATGGATGGATATTCACATGCCAATCCTGCCAATAGTTTTGATTACGATATGGTAAAGAAGACCACTCTTATGACATATTGATTACACAGCCAGATTTCGAGCAGTTAAATAAATATCCTTGTGGTAACTATCGTTAAATATGTACCGTTAAACACTTACCCATCTCAAAGATATACATTGACCATAAAAGAATACATCACATCAACAGTCCCTTCAGCCCATAATGTCTGTGCTGAACATAATATCAAGATAAACTAAACTCATCTGCCTACACATGATGCATAATCTCTCTAATCCCAGCATATCCATATGCCTATCTAAACCCTCTTAAATGCTCCTGTCATATCTGCCTCCACCACCACCCCTGGCAGTAACTTCCACGCACCCACCACCCTCTGTGTAAAAAAAACTCACCCCACTCCTCTCCTTTAAGCTTGGCACCTCTCACCATGTAACTATACCCCCTACTCTGACATTTCCATCCGGGGAAAAAGGTTCTGACTGTCTATCCTAATTACGGCTCTCATAATTCTATACACTTATGTGGTAGGTGAGGTTAAAAGCCAAGATATAACTACCAGTTTTACAACAAAGTGCTGGAAGAACTCAGCGGGTCAGGCAGCATCTCTGGGGAAGATGGATAGATGATGTTTTAGAAACATAGAACATAGAAAAATAGGTGCAGGAGTAGGCCATTCGGCCCTTCGAGCAAGCACTGCCATTCAATTTGATCGTGGCTGATCATCTAAAATCAGTAACCCGTTCCTATTTTTTCCCCATATCCCTTGATTCCTTTAGCCCTAAGAGCTAAATCTAACTCTTTCTTGAAAACATCCAGTGAATTGGTCTTCACTGCCTTCTGTGGCAGTGAATTCCACAGATTCACAACTCTCTGGATGAAGAGGTTTTTCCTCATCTCAATCCTAAATAGCCTACCCCTTATTCTTAAACTGTGAACCCTGGTTCTGGACTCAAACATCGGGAATATTTTTCCTGCATCTAGCCTGTCCAATCCTTTTGTGAATTGTATATGTTTCTCTCTGATATCCTCTCATCCTTCTAAATTCCAGTGAATACAAGCCCAGCCAACCCATTCTTTCATCATTCTTTCATCCTGCCATCCCGGGTATTAACCTGGTGAACCCACGCTGCACTCCCCAATAGCAATAATGTCCTTCCTCAAATTAGGAGACCAAAATTGCACACAATACTCCAGGTGCGGTCTCGCCAGGACCCTGTACAACAGCAGTAGGACCTCCTTGCTCCAAAACTTAAATCCTCTCGCAATGAAGGCCAACATGCCGTTAGCTTTCTTCACTGCCTGCTGTACCTGCATGCTTACTTTCAGTGACTGATGTGCAAGCACACTCAGATCTCGTTGCACCTCCCCTTTTCCTAATCTGACACCATTCAGATAATAATCTGCCTTCCTGTTCTTGCCACCAAAGGGGATAACCTCACATTTAACCACATTATACTGCATCTGCCATGCATCTGCCCACTCACCCAACCTATCCAAGTCACCCTGCAGCCTCACAGCATCCTCATCGCAGTTCACACTGCCACCCAGCTTTGTGTCATCCGCAAACTTGGAGATGTCACATTTAATTCCCTCGTCTAAATTGTTAATGTGTATTGTAAATAACTGGGGTCCCAGCACCGAGCCTTGCGGCACCTCACTGGTCACTGCTAAAGGACCCGTTAATTCCTACTCTTTGCTTCCTGTCTGCCAACCAGTTCTCTATCCATGTTAATACCCTACCCCCAATATCATGTGCTCTAATTTTGCACACTAATCTCTTGTGTGGGACCCTGTCAAAGGCTTTTTGAAAGCCCAGACACACCACATCCACTGGCTCTCCCTTATCCATTATACTTGTTACATCCTCAAAAAATTCCAGAAGATTAGTCAAGCATGATTTTACCTTTCATAAATCCATGCTGACATTGACCGATACTGTTACTGCTTTCCAAATGCGCTGCTATAACATCTTTAACAATCGACTCAAGCATCATCCCCACCACCGATGTAAGTCTATAAATCCCCGTTTTCTCTATCCGTCCTTTCTTAAAAAGTGGGATTACATTGGCTACCCTCCAGTCCACAGGAACTGATCCAGAGTCAACAGAACATTGGAAAATGATCACCAATGCATCCACGATTTCTAAGGCCACCTCCTTGCGTACTCTGGGATGCAGACCATCAGACCCTGGGGATTCTATCTGCTCTCAGTCCCAACAGTTTACCTAACAACATTTTGGGTAGTTACTACAGCACTTTGTGTCGTTTTTTTATAAACCAGCATCTGCAGTTCCTTGTTTCTCTAACTAGCACTTAGAATTAACGGGCAGTCTTATCTGAACTGTTTCAGAATGTTTTGGAGAATGGGTTTAAATGTCTGGAACTGCTTTTACCTGAATGAATTATTGCAAGGAAAGATGTGCCAAACAAACAAAGACTTACTTCCTTCTTCAATTGCCTTTTGCATTTGGTTGTTTTTTTCTCTCTTTGGGATATTGTTCAAGTTGGGAGGGGTGGGTTAATGCTGTACCTGGCCACATCTGCTTCAGGTCAGGCAACATCAGTGGAAAGTAATTGCAAGGGATTTGAAAGAAAGTGCAACCAGTTTATTTTCCCTGCTGAAGTTTACTGTATACCAGTGCATCTAAGTTTGAAAAAGGTTCCAATTACAGACCAAACACTGTGAGATTGTATGGTCTGTAATTGGAACCTTATAGAAGCTAAGAAGCAGCAAAATGGGAAAGATCACCAGGATAATCTGGACCAGATGTGAATCAAAATTCAAAAATGCGGCGGATGCTGGAAATCTGAAATAAAATGAGAAATTAACATTTTACACCCGGAACGTTTCAACAAATGGTCTCAGTCCAGAAATGTTATCTCTATTTCTTTTCCCACAGATGCTGCCTGACTTGCTGCTTGTTTCCAGCATTTTATGTTTTGATTTTAAATAGCCAGCATTGTGCTTTTGTTTAATTTCGATTTGCATCTGGCCCATATCGCCCTGGTGATCTTTCCCATATTGTTACTTCTAAGTTTGTGTAAGGGTCCATTGATAAACCCTGCAGCATCACAGTTGATGCAGGGAATAGTTAACATTGAAACACAGTAAACTTCATCGGGAAAAATAAATTGGTTACACTTTCTTTCATGGTGACGTATTGATTCGTGAGGAACAACAATGGGTTGTTTACCCCTGTTGTGCCTATTCTGCCTCTCGGTGAGAGAACTCTTATGTGAACTGACATATTTTGCCCAAAAATATGTTGTGGATTAACAAAAAATCTAGCATTAATAATAACTTTACCTTAAGATAATGATATATGTCAGCACCTGGAGGGAAACAGGTGTAATAGTGGTTGGGGCACAAGCTACTTGACAGCATTAAAGAATCAAGGACAATTATGAGTTCATGATGAAAGTTCCATAAGTGGCTGACCTACCAATTTCCCATACATCACACCACTTGTAACTATTCTTCTGTCCATCCAAGGTCACAGAACAATTTTCCTAAAGCTCTGGCTAATTTGTTTTATTTTTCTGTATTACAAATTTATGCAAGGTGAGTTGACACCGATCATTTTCAAAAGTCAAAAGCATTATTGCAAATGATTTTCCAGAAAATAATCTAAATGAAACGTCAGTTCCTTGCCCCTAGGTGGTTCAGTCAGTGACTGCAGCCTCATTGTTTGACCTTTGTTTCTAACCGGGATAATTGTTTCCCTCCAACAGTCTTATACCTACACTGTCTGCTCCATGAAGCTAACAAAGCAGACTTTGCACAATGCAATGGCACCATGGTGTCTGTCACAGTAACACTTACATCCATGTTATTCAGTTTATATAGTCTGGCATGGTTTATACATTAATAGAATGATAGTCCTTCCCATTCATGAATGCTCAGGGTGGTTGATAGGACCATGGTTAGTCACATGAATGTTGGGGAAGCCAGCTATCTGGTAAAAATGCTTTTACCTCTTCTGTCAAAATTAACAAAGGTGTTTCAACCAACAAACACAACTTTTTCATCTTCCTGATCTGTCATTTGACCCAGTTCTGGCAATTACGATCAGGAGCACAGGGTTGAAAGGATTCGCTCATGTCAAAAATTAAATTTCCACAGCAACAGGGACTTTGCTGAGCCTTTTCTTAGATGAAACGTCTGTGACAACTCACTGACAACCAAATCAGATCTCCCTGAGAAAGATCAAGGGGGTATTTCTGCCTTTTAAAATTTGGATCTTGGACCAAGTACGCATTGTTGTCAGAGGTTGGGAATGTAAACAGATTTGCCTCTTTCCTTCTTCAAAGTCTAAAATCATAATAACTCCAGGATGGCCCATTGTGCTGCCCATTCTGCACCTTGCGTCTGATTACAGTTGCGGTTCACAGCTGCTTGTGACTGCAGATTTGTGCAAAAGGAGTCGTAAGTTTCAAAATTACCGCTGTAACCGTCAGACAAACGTGATGAAGCAACTACTGCCTGCCATAGTGAGGTCAATAAATAAACCAAATTCAAATATGATACAAATCTGCTACAGTTTTAAGAATGAAACTTAAACAAGCTGTGTTGACGACCTCACTTGATGGAGTATGCAGAGATGCAGAAGTTCAGGAGCCAAAAACTAATATATGGGAATCATCAAGAGAATATTAGAAGATTGCCTGAAGTAAGGGTATAACGAGGTCCTTGCATGCTATATGCATGGCCTCCGTAAACTGGAATCTTAGGGGAGCAGAGTTGCACACACTGTGAGTTTTAGCCTCAAGGCGTACTAATCAAATTTCATGGAACATATGTGCAAGAATAAGCATGCACACTCAGAATCAGTTCCATTTTGTAATTGTGCATTTTGTAGAGATCGTTGTTGCAGAAAAATTGAATACTTTGACTGATCAGTTTCCATAAATTATCAAACATTTTCTTGAGAACCTGCCCTATAGATCTGAAGACGCAAAGTTCCTCGAACTTCCAATATAGCACTGAAAGATATCAAAATTATGTTAGTGTTCTCCATACGGCACACAAATAAAGTCAGCTATTATCACTGGGTATGGACACAAAAAGCTGGAGTAACTCAGCGGGTCAGACAGCATCTCAGGAGAAAAGGAACAGGTGACGTTTCGGGTCGAGACACTTCTTCAGACTGTCTTCAGACCCGAAATGTCACCTATTCCTTTTCTCCAGAGATGCTGTCTGACGCACTGAGTTACCCCAGTTTTTTGTGTCTATCTTCGGTTTAAACCAGCATCTGCAGTTCCTTCTAAACATATATTATCACTGGGTATCTGATCCTTGAATGGATTAAATTTGCACCACTGGATGAACCGGTCACCCTGTCAATCATTCCACATCACAAAGTATTTTTGGCGACTTCCAAACACGAGTGAAAACAAGACATAAATAAAGGGGTTGGGTGAGGATCAACATGTCAATGAACCCTAGGAAGTTTGCTTCAAATCATCCATGTCAAAATATGAAACACTAGATAATTATTTGATTATTTACCTTATTTAAGGATCTGATTTCCCAAATGTTAATAAGTAGTCTACACGTAAATCAATATATTTAAACAAAGAGTAAACAATGAAAAAAGAATGTCAAACATCTTAAGCATAAAACTATGCTAAAGTCTGTACGTATTCTTTGGTTCCAGCCAGGCTGTAATTATTTCCACTGCAAACATCTAATTTATAGGTTAATACACGCAGTCTTCCTTTTGGGGGATAAGAAAACATAGCTAGTCACTTGCCAGTTTCCCCTTTGAAACTCTCGCAGACTTTGAACAAAAGTAAATTTATGTTGTATGCACTCACTTGGTTGACTAAAACTAACATGCTATACTGTACTTTATTCAAGTGTGCTATGCATAGAGGCTTAATAAATCATTTCCCAAAGTGAGTATTCTGGTGATAGTCTGTCAAACGCTCTTATGAAGAATTTCTGTTAATGTTTTTTAACCTGCACAAACATAATGAACAAACCAGATACCATCTCAATGGAGATTAGGAACCTTGCCTTAATCTTATCTAATTGGAACTTTTAAGGCAGCTGCAAAAGTCACAGGTACCCAGATAATTAACATTTGCCCTTAGGCAAATGAGAAAAATGCCTTGTTTGTGCAACTGCTTTATGCCAAGTGAAGTTCTGCAAGAACTAACAAGTACACCTTGTGAACTAAAGGGGAAGATTCTGTGGCAATGCTAAATCAACAGCAATAAAAACCCTCAGTAAATCCTGTGCTAGTCCAATAAATATTATTCATTTAAACAAAAGAATTGATTCTGCAACTGAAGACAACAAGTAGAAATCATCCCAGAACCCATGATATTAATGTTTTGCACTAATAGGAAATGTTAAGTGGTAATCAATCACTTCTTTGGTTGACTGAAGCTAACAAACCATACTGAATTTTATAAAATATTGCTTCAGGGAGTGAGGTTCCAAAAATTGAATTTGAAATAGTTGTTTTTGAGATTGTTTCACATATAACTTCATATAATTCAATGACTGATTAAGTGAATAGTTTATGAAAAAATGGCCATAAAATGAAAACTACAAGCTGTTTTGAATTGGCACATTTGTTTGTGGAGTGATTTACCTCCAATCTATTAAACAAATTATTTTGTTGCCAGTTCGATGATCGGGTGTGCTGGCAACCCATATTGTGCAGCTAACTTTCCCTGTAATGTGCTGTGTGTGCTATGTAGCACGCAAACACAAGAAGCAGTTCACTTCCGTGCTTGTTGTTAACAAATACATATTCTTCACTTTATTTTTCTTTGCACTCACGGAACTGACTATTCATCACAGAAGAAGTTCAAATCTATTTTCTATTGTTTTAAATGAACAATATAATCTGTAACACTATATTAATGTCACTATATAAGTTCATAAAATCAGATGTCTGTATCCATTATAAAATATTAACTCCATCATGTGCCATACACTTATTTACTAGATGTGATTTTGATAATCAAATTTCATTACATTTATATGACAACCACAGTATTTATTTTAAAAAACATGTGTTCAAAGAATTCCAAAAATATCTGTTACTGAACATTCATATACAATTGTGAGTTTAAATTACTAAATAACTTTCATTAATTCAGAGCTAAGTTATCTAAAGTACACTCTTCCAGAAATAATTCATTAGACTTCTTAAAGATCAACCAATCTCCATGAATAGTTCACGTACTAATGTTGCAGATGGCAGTTAGAAACTGAAATCTTGTTTCCACATGGTTTTACTTACCCAGCAGCATGTCTCGTATTTAACAAGTTCAGCAAAAGTGTAAGTTATGAAAAGTAGTCCCATCCAACATTAAAAATAAACTGTGGGTTGACTCAGTTCAGTCTTGTAAAGTTTTCACAAAGCACTGAATGCGAGACTTTAGAAACATGCTTCCATTGAATTGTACCCTGAGGCAAGCGAGATGCTCACTCGCTATTGGTTTTGCTTTAAAGAAACTAACTGAAACAATAGAGCGACTGTCAGCAGCTGCAGCCACATCTCACTGCAAACCCACAGAGCTGCAGAAAACTAGGTCAGCATGCCAAGATTCCCAACTTTAAGTAGAAGCCTGTAGATAGCCTACTCTCATGCCGATTTAAACCATGAAAAAAAACCTTCTACTACATATCTTTTGGCTAAGATTTAGTCTGAAGAACTTGAACCACCATAAATCAAGCCACAGACTTTTTTAACTCTTTGTTCCACACTGCGCACAACTAGAGGGGTGGAATACTAAACAGACATGTTTAATGCCTTTCATTTCTCCAAATGGCAAAATACATTACTAGAAGAAAGATCAAAGGAACCAAGATAAAAGTTGATGATCATCCTTGTAGGAATAAGGTGAGAAAATTGCAATAATCATATTTTGTCCGTGACTCCCTTTTCTTGCTATGCTCATAATTTCATTATTTATATTTGAATTCAATGATTACATTGATTTTATGATACATTTGCTCTATTGGTTGAAACGTTCGCGCTTAATTACATACACTATTAAAAATGAACTTTAAGACATTATGAAGTAATATATTTCAAATACATTTACATGAAATATTTGGTTTCAGTGAAATGAATACTTTTGCTCACTGTATTTTTTTTAAAGTAACATGTACTTTGTATTGAGAAACAATGAACTGCAGATGTTAGCTGACCAAAAGAAAAGTGCTGGAGTAACTTAGTTGGTCAGGCAACATCTTAGGAGGACATAGATAAGTGACTTTTTGGGTCGGGACCCTGCTTGAGACTGATCTGATCAGAAAGGGGTATAATTTAGGCAAAATACTATTATCACAATGTTCTCACTTCTTATTAAACAGTACCAATTTAAAGTATCATGAATCCTGATAAGGCCGCATTTGAAATACTATTAGTCAGTGTTTGTTTGAGATTATGGTCCTAATTGGTCTAACAAGGCAGTTGAGTCGAGATTCATGTTACCAGGTAAACATTTGCAGGAGGAAAATGGAAGTAAACAAAGTCACCTGAAACAATGAGCCACTAAAATAGATGAACATAAATTACATTCACAACAAAAAGGGGAGATTCTTGGAAAATAACGAGAACTTAATAAAACATAGTGCAAACATAGCTGAGGAGACACGAATAGCAAAAACATATAGTGCACTTGAGTATATTTGTTCAATAGATTAATAAAAACTTGGTCAGAGGTTGATAGTTAAAGTGGCAGTGAAATGGAAGATAAAAATGAGTCAAACCATACTGAGCAAGAGGGTCTGAGGAGAACAACCATCAGGACATCTAGGACTTAAGCACATGAAGTGTGCAGGATATCCTGAAGGTCAGCTGCAATGTAACTGACCATTCACTATATTGCTTAAGAAGGAACTGCAGATGCTGGAAAATCGAAGGTAGACAAAAATGCTGGAGAAACTCAGTGGGTGAGGCAGCATCTATGGAGCGAAGGAAATAGGCAACGTTTCGGGTCGAGATCCTTCTTCAGACTGATGTGAGGGTGTGGGGGCAGGAAGAAGAAAGGAAGAGGCGGAGCCAGAGGGCTGAGGGAGAGCTGAGAAGGGGAGGAGAAAGCAGGGACTACCTGAAATTAGAGAAGTCAATGTTCATACCGCTGGGGTGTAAACTGCCCAAGCAAAATATGAGGTGCTGCTCCTCCAATTTATGGTGGTCCTCACTCTGGCCATGAAGGAGGCCCAGGACAGAAAGGTTGGATTCGGAATGGGAGGGGGAGTTGAAATGCTGAGCCACCGGGAGATCAGGTAGATGAATGCGAACCGAGCGGAGGTGTTGGGCGAAGCGATCGCCAAGCCTACGCTTGGTCTCACTATATTGCAGTACTTGCCATTGAGAACAGTGGCAAATCAATTTTCATTCTTCACTGCGCTATTCCCATCCCTTTCAAAAAGCCTCATGGCCAACTAATATGTCTCAAGTGCAGGCACTGTTGCAAGGTAACCTTCATAACATAGGAATGAAATTGTTAATTTGCACACATCAAGTTCTGACAAGTAGAAATAGAATGATGATTAAATAATCTGTTTTAGTGGATAGAATCACAAAGGTACAACAAAGGTACAACAAAGGCACATGAAATTAGGTTATATAGTCCATCAAGACCATACCAATTCAATGTAAGAGGAACCCTAATCCCACTATTCAGATCTTCTTCATTGGTCCTGCAAATATTTGTCTTTTAAAGATCACTTCCTTGGCAGTACTTTCCAGAGCCTAACTGCAGAAAAATATTTTCTTCATGTCTCTTTTGATTCCTTTGCTAATCATCTTTTTCCTAAATCCAATGATAACTGTCCCTACAAAATACTGCCAAGGAATGTTTTACATCCACCCAAGAGAACATACTGGGCCTTGATTTAGAGTGTTTTCTGAAAGATAGCAATTTCCCCTTCAGTTATGCACACTGCCAGCTAGATTCCATGCTCACATCTCTCCAATTGGACTTGATTGTGGAACCTTTTGACTCAGGGGTCTGTTAAAAGATTAATGAACCAAGAAAATGGGGAGTAGAGGTTATATACGAATTTAGACTGGTTACATAAGAACATCCGGCTCTTCAAGCTTGGCTTTCACCAAGATCTCAGCAGATTCTTTATCTCAGTTAAGGGCCTGTCCCACAAGCATGCGACTGCATGCGGCAAGCGCGACCTAACCGGAAGCGGGGGCCGCGCAAAGGTCGAGTGAGTGACGTGAAGTTCGAGCGAAGTCCGCGGGAAGTTTGCGCGACGTACGGCGTCGAGACGCTGCGCACGCCTGTCGAGGCGGTGCGTACGGCATCGAGGCGGCTGCGGGCCGGCAGGCCGTTGCCGCATGGAAATTTTGAACAGTGTCAGTTTTTCGGAGCCCCGCGCGATGTCGGGACCAGCTCTGCACAACTCCATACGGCTCCGGCGATCGAAGCGGGACCGGCCCCACGAGGCCATACGGCTCAAGCGACCACGTTAGGTCGCGCTTGCTGCATGCAGTCGCATGCTTGTGGGACAGGCCCTTAAAACTTTCCAGCACTATCCCACACCCCTAGATATCCTTAATGTCTAGAAATCTGACCGTCTGTGTTTTAGATGAACACAATGACTGATCCTCCACAGCCCTCCAGAGTAGAGAATTACAGATGTTCATCATCATTGAGTGAAGACATTTCTCCACCTCTTAGTCTTACTATGCATACCCTAATATCGTTAAGTGGTGCACCCTCATCCGAGGCATCTCATTCAGGGGGTGGATCATTCCTCTCCTGTCCTACCATCAAGAAGTTTGTACGTTTCAATGAGATTGCCCATTCCTCTAAACTCCAAGGAGTACAGTCACCGTCTACTCAGTCTCTTCTCAAACATAACCCTACTATTCCTGGAACCGATCGAGTAAATCTTCCCTACTATCTCGATTACGTATCCTTTCTTAGGGAGAAAGGCCATAACTATACGCAATACTGTGGTCTCACTCAGGCCCTTAACTTTTGCAATGCAACCAAGTAGGCAAAC
This sequence comes from Malacoraja senta, assembly GCA_038087875.1. NCBI lineage: Eukaryota > Metazoa > Chordata > Chondrichthyes > Rajiformes > Rajidae > Malacoraja > Malacoraja senta. The sequence goes on from JAXLNO010003659.1 coordinate 24,862, forward strand.
TTCCACATCACAAAATGTCACATGCTATTTGACATCCTAATTGCTTGCTGCGCCTGTATGTTGACCTGCAATGATGTGTTCAAGCAAAAGTGGGTCCTTATGAATATTAATACTGCAATTAATATTGATGATGCAAGAATTTACAAAGTGGGAGGTCAGGTTTTCTTTGCCATCTTCCTGTCACCTCATAGCAGCGCCACAAGAGAACTTATCATTACCCATAGTATTATTATTCCAAATTATAAGTTTAATTATGTCGAAATGCTTCTAACAATTTCCATATCTCGATGGCATCACATTTCCTGAGCATGGCTGAAGATCAATTAATTCCTGCAGGTGGATAGTATCCCATCATGATTTGTAGACAGTGGAAAGGCTGACCTACTCCCATGGTCATGATACGTATGTGCTTGGTCCAGCTGGTTTCTGGTCAGAAGTGATCCCCAGGAGGTTAACAGTGGGAAGCTCACAGAAGATGCGGTCATTGTATTCCAGGTTAAATAGTTGGACTCTCTCGTGTTGAGTGTCAGATAGTCATTGCCTGGCACTTTTGTGGTGTGAATGTTACACATTACTTTCCAGTTTCTGCTGCCTTTATTCCACCTCAGCACGCCAATACTAATTAAAGTTAATATAACAGAAGCTGTAATGACAGAGCACCTACCATATGATTTTATTATCATTTAATTTCCTCGAATACTCAGACATTCCTTTGCTGGATCCCATTGCAGCCTTTTCCCTACTCCTTTGGCATATTTTACAGTTTCCAGCCCATGTCCAGTCTTATGTACATGGAGAATAAATCAATTTAAGTTTAGTAGATTGGTTTATCAAAGCTGTTGAAAATTCTTTAAACACTAGCTGACAAAAAGTTTAAGCAATCTCAAGATTCCTTGTGTATGTCATTTTACTCTCTTTCCCATTCCCACAGTGGACTATCTATCCTCAGTCTTCACCATTGCTATGGAGAAGCCAAATGCAAATTGAACGGAGACCATAACGAATCACAGCACAGGAACAGGCCCTTCGGCTCATCATGACGATAGCAAACATGATGCCAAAAGAAATTAATCTCATCTGCCTGCACATAATCCATAGGCCTCCATTCCCTGCATACCCTGTGTCTATCTAAAAGCTTATTAAAGGCTGCGATCACATCTGCCCCCATCACCACCTGTAGCAGTGTGTTCCAGGCAACCGCCACCCTCTGTGTAAAAAGCTTTGCTCCTTTCGTCTTAAGTCTATGCCATCTAGTCTGTGAAGTTTCCATGGTGGGAAAAGGGTTCTGATTGTCTACTGCATCTGCCTCTCATGTTTTATGTACTCCCCTCAAGCTCCGGCGTTCCAGAGAAAACAATCTAAAACAGTCTAACGTCCCATTGTAGCTGATACCCTCCAATCCAGGCAGCATTCTGGTAAACCTCCTGCACCCGTTCCATTGGAGGAACAACATCATGTATTCTGCTTGGGTACATTGCAACCCATGGCATTTCAGGTAACCCACAGCCCTGGTGCTCACTTCCCACACACTCAGCTGTCCGTCATCTGATTCCATCTGCCCATTATCCCCTCACCATGTAATTCTACCTCTGTCTCTATCACACACTCCCCCTCCCTCCACAATATGCGCTGTACAATATATCAGCATTCTTTCCTGTTCTTCCTTAGCCCTGATGCAGGGTCACAACCAAAACGTCGACATACTCTTTACCTCTACAGATACTGTTTGACCCACTGAGTTCTCACACTGTTCTATTTTTGTTAAATGTATGCAGATACTTTTTACTTCAGAGCTACTGGCTCACGGTGCCATTGTCTTGGGTTTGATTCTGACCTTGGATGATGGCGGTGTGGAATTTGCACGTTCTCCCTGTGAGCACATGGGTTTCCTCAAGGTGCTCCGGTTTCCTCCCCCATCCTAAAGATGTGCAGGCTTGTTGGTTAATTGGCCATTGTAAAACTGCCAATCTACTGTAAGCAGGGAGTAGTTGCAAAAGTGGGATAACGTAGAACTAGTGTAAATAGGTGATCGATGGCTGGCATGGACGGTGGGCTGAAGGGACTGTTTCCATGCAGTCTTTCTATTCAATTGAGTTGAATGCAGAGCATTATTGTGCTGTATCCTGGGGATCAGAGAACCGAGACTGGAGAATGGATTAATTACCACATGTAGGCAATCCCAGCCTCATGGTAAATGAAGGCTTTCATTTCACATTGGGACAAGGGTTACTATTAAAGAATACGTCATTCTTGGCATGTTCCAAGATTACAAAGTACCAGAATAACATGCTGCTGGAGACGGAATACTTATGCAGACAGATTTTACATTAGTCTTTCATTTGATTTTTCCTTCAGTGATTTTGGTTTCTATGGTCTGATGCACTTGAGTTAATTTTAGAAACCAATTAAACGTGGTTTAACTTGCAATACTCTGAAAGTTTCTGAAAAATCAACATCTTTGAACGATTGACAAATCACAAGTCCATTTAGAACTCCAACCCAATTGTTCTTTCTTCTCAAATTAACCAAAAGTATACATCAATATCGCAATCTAAACTTGACTACCACTTAAAGGTAACATTTTCGTCCTATCCATCCACAATGTCATTAACAATGAAGAGTTATGTATGTTGTTCTACAAGCTGTTCTCAAAATGAAGCACCTGCTTCACACAAACCATACAAAAGTACAATCAAAGAATCACTGGCACAGAAATAGGTAATCTAGTAATGTTTATACAATGCACATCCCTTCTTCCACCTTCCTACATGTAATCCCATTAAAATATCTTTCTGTTTGTTACACCTTTAATTCATGGACAGCCTTTTCCCTCTGCTGCTATCAGACTCTTAAGCAGACCTCTGATAAGCCTATGATGCATTCATGATCCCCGATCTACCTTGTTGCCGCCTTTGCACTTTTTAAATCTGCATTTTCTCTGTAGCTGTAATACTATATGTTGTACTCAGTTTAGTTTGGTTTAGAGATACAGCATGGAAACAGGCCCTTCGACCCACCAGGTCCGTACCGACCAGCGATCCCCACACATTAACACTATCGTACACACACTAGGGACAACAAGCCATTTAACCTACATACCTGTACGTCTTTGGAGTGTGCAAGGAAACCGAAGATCTTGGAGAAAACCCACGCAAGTCACGGGGAGAACATACAAACTCCGTACAGACAGCACCCATAGTCGGGATCGAACCCCGGTCTCCGGTGCTGTAAACGTTGCTGCGCCACTGTTTCCTTTCTCTTTGCACTACCTGTTGTACTCTTGTATGGTTTGGTTCCATTAATACATAGAGCATGAAAAAAGGTTCTTTGGCACAGCTTGCCCATGCCAAATAAGATGCCCCATTTGCCTGAGTTTGGCCCATATCCCTCCAAACCTTTTATCCATATACCAAGTATCTATTAACCCATTCATGTACCTGTCCAAGTGTCTTTCAAAAGCAGTTTTAGCAGCTCCCTCACCTACATCCTCTGGCAGCTCATTCCATATACCTCAGACCATTTGATAAGGTCCCACATTTGCATTTGATAAGGTCCCACATAGGAGATTAGTGGGCAAAATTAGGGCACATGGTATTGGGGGTAGAGTGCTGACATGGATAGAGAAGTAGTTGGCAGACAGGAAACAAAGAGTAGGGATTAACGGGTCCCTTTCAGAATGGCAGGCAGTGACTAGTGGGGTACCGTAAGGCTCAGTGCTGGGACCGCAGCTATTTGCAATGATTTGGATGAAGGGATTCAAAGTAACATTAGCAAATTTGCAGATGACACAAAGCTGGGTGGCAGTGTGAACTGTGAGGAGGATGCTATGAGAATGCAGGGTGACTTGGACAGGTTGCGGGAGTGGGAAGATGCATGGCAGATGAAGTTTAATGCGGATAAATGTGAGGTTATCCACTTTGGTAGCAAAAACAGGAAGGCAGATTACTATCTAAATGGAGTCAAGTTGGGAAAAGGGGAAGTACAACGGGATCTGGGGGTCCTTGTTCATCAGTCTATGAGAGTAAGCATGCAGGTACAGCAGGCAGTGAAGAAAGCGAATGGTATGTTGGCCTTTATAACACGAGGAATCGAATATAGGAGCAAAGAGGTCCTTCTGCAGTTGTACAGAGCCCTAGTGAGACCTCACCTGGGGTATTGTGTGCAGTTTTGGTCCCCTAATTTGAGGAAGGACATTCTTGCTATTGAGGGAGTGCAGCGTAGGTTTACAAGGTTAATTCCCGGGATGGCGGGACTGTCATATGCTGAGAGAATGGAGCAGCTGGGCTTGTACACTCTGGAGTTTAGAAGGATGAGAGGTGATCTCATTGAAACATATAAGATTGTTAAGGGTTTGGACACGCTAGAGGCAGGAAACATGTTCCCGATGTTGGGGGAGTCCAGAACCAGGGGCCACAGTTTAAGAATAAGGAGTAAGCCATGTAGAACGGAGACGAGGAAACACTTTTTCTCACAGAGAGTGGTGAGTCTGTGGAATTCTCTGCCTCAGAGGGTGGTGGAGGCAGGTTCTCTGGATGCTTTCAAGAGAGAGCTAGATAGGGCTCTTAAAAATAGCGGAGTCAGGGGATATGGGGAGAAGGCAGGAACAGGGTACTGATTGGGGATGATCAGCCATGATCACATTGAATGGCGGTGCTGGCTCGAGGGGGCGAATGGCCTACTCCTGCACCTATTGTCTATCGTCTATTGTCTATTGACCATTTGATCAAAATCCTGCTGTAACTTTTGATTACCATCTTTGCTGTCTACAATACCACCAAGTTTATTGGCATCTGAAAAATAACTGATCATGCTTTGAACAATCTCATCCATATCTTTGATATAAATGGACCCAGCACTGATCCCTGAAGCACACCACTGGTCACAGACATCCAGTCCAAAAAAACAATATTCTACCAGCACGCTCTGCTCCTTCCATGAAATTAATTCAGTATCCAGCTTTCCCCATAATCTTCCAGATCAGCCTACCATGTGGAACCTGTTCAAATGCTAATTTAACTGGATAGCACACAAACAAAATGTGTCACTGTATCTTGGTACATGTGATGATAATAAAACCAATACCAATAACATATTTCCATCCTTGCAAACCCATATTAGAAGCAATTTATAATGCCCCTTCATCCTTTTCAAAATTATGCACTCTGTGTGGTCTCTCTTCCAGTTTACATCTTTGCTGTTCAATTATATTTGTTAAAACTGCACCATATATATCATCACATATCACAAAGACACACAAAGACCAGCACTTTATATAGGGAAGGGTGGGATCAGCCTTTAGTTGTCAAAATAACTATTCGATGATTGCATGCTTTGGCATGTTCCAGTCATAAAGTTTGTTTATATTACATATCTGACAACTGATCTGATTTGCTTAAACTATTAAAGACAGGCCATTAGTGGATATTGTTGATGGAGCTTGTGTGCTAAAGGCCATGGGATCAGCTCAATGGAAGGATTCCTCCATATGTTTCTGTGATCACAGACATTTAAGCCAGAAGTAACAGTCGCTCATCATTTACTCACATAATATTGTTAATGATCTTCAGCAGTTCTATCAAATCTCTATTAGCACAAGCGGGAGAATCTTGAATGAAAGGACACAGTTACTGGATGAAGGGATGCATTATTTAATACTTGGGTTGGTTGAAACATCTTCTTGCACAAGGTGGCGGATCTTTGGAATTCTATACCCCAAGGCGGTTGCGAAGGTTAGATCATTGAACGTGCTCAACGAGAACATGGATACGTTTTTGATGGATTAGGGAATTGAGAGGTATGGAGAACTGATACAATAGAGGAGATGAGGCATGAGGAAGATCAAAGATCATATTGAATGGTGGAGCAAGCTTGATGGGCTGAGTGGTTTGCTCCTGTTGCAATTTTCTTACGTAGTTATGTTTTCTGACTCAAGGAGAAGGAACATTTTTTTCTAGTTTTACAATGAACTTTCATCTCTGGTACCATTCCAGTAGCCCTGTATCTTTTTGAAGGCCTTTAATTCTCCCTACAGTAAGCGGAGCAGAATCTATGTTTTTATGACAGTTTAGTGTGCCTTTTTTAACAACATATTGCTTTATCACAAACAAAAATAATTAAACTACTGACATTTAAAAATACTCTGCCACAGGAGACGATAATGTTTTTACATCAGAGTTACCAAACTTCTGGATCCCAGCAGGTATATCATTGTACAGAAACATTTTATGCTCAATAATCACTGAAAATAGTTTTTACTTTGAAAATATCAATTATATAGTCCAATGAATGCTATATAATAAAACTACAGTGATGCTGGACGATTGGATGTTATTGCCAATGACACTCTAACACATGTTAATTCACATTTTTTAGATATTACACAGTAGAATAATATTTTCCAGTAAACTAGGATAAGTGTAAAGGTAGCTTAGAAAATAAGGTCCTTGTTAATTTCCTGGAAAGTGTGGGAGCCAGAACCAGAAGTGTTTAAGAGATCACAGATACATGGACGCGAGTTTAAAGGGAGTGTGGAAAATGAGGCCCCCATATGTAAAATGGGGCATGGGAACTGGACCAGTGTGTGTAAAATGACGTGCTGAAACCAGGGCTGTGGTGTATGGAATGAAGCACTGTAAACCCCAGTGAGCCCCAGTGTGTGTAAGAAAGCATGTGAACCAGAGCCCTGCTGTGTGAAAGGGAACAGATAAACCAGTGCCTTGCTGTGTGAAAGAGAGACGGGGAACTTAGGCCCTGGTGTGTGAAATTGACCATGGGAATTTAAGCCCTGGTGTGTGAAAGAAAGAATGGGATCTTAGGCTCTGGTGTGTTGAAGGGAGGGTGGGAACTGGGGGACCTGGTCTATGAAAGGGAGAGTGGGAACTGGAGCCACAATGTGGGAATGGGTGGGTGGGTGGGAACTGGGGGCCTGGTCTGTGAAAGGGACAGTGGGAACCAGAACCTGCTAAGTCAGATGCTGGACCTTTGGACCTTCGGAATAGTCAGATAGCAGGCTATCGAAGTTTCACTATAGGCTGTTTACAGGAATGTTGGCTCTTTACAAAAGCTTAAAATTCAACTATTGTGAAACTCTAGAATAATGTAATATTTGTAAAACCTCAGTGTGTCAAAAACCTCTGTCCATTGCCCCAAAATAGATCAGGGGTATGAAGAGGGGATAGACACAAAATGCTGGAGTAACTGAGTGGGACAGGCAGCATCTCTGGAGAGAAGGAATGGGTGACGTTTCAGACCCTTCCTCGACCCAAAACGTCACCCATTCCATCTCTCCAGAGATGCTGCCTGTCCCGCTGAGTTACTCCAGCTTTGTGTCTATCTACAGTTTAGACCAGTATCCGCCGTTCCTTCCTACACAGTATGAAGAGGGGTTAAGTTGAAAATCCGACCAGATGTGACCTTGATAGATCCAGCAGTACCTACATCTCCAAAAGCTAATAACAGTTTTTTTTCTTGTCAATGCAAGTGCCATAATAAATGAATCAACGTGTTAGCAATCTTAAGAGAATTCTTGAACTCAATGGCCCTACCATCAAGGCATGGTTCCAAGATTTATTTAATCAGAACAATGGACATGAATGGTATAGTATTCAAGCCAATAATATAGTCATTACTCCCTCATTACGGGGAGCAGATCATGGTAGAATCAAAAGGTAGACCAGCTTTTCTAAATCCTCATGTACAATAAGATAATCAAATAAAACTTTACAGGCTAACAAACCCCATATTTTCAGCTTTGAATGCACGCAATTCCTTTTAGTACAAGATCATTTATTTAGTTGAGCAAATATCTCAGTAATAAATCTAATTCAAAAACTTCATGTATTTTAACAAAAACGAGTCTTGCGTGCTTGTCTCTAACTACAGATACCATTACATTGTATGTAGTACCTACCACATTCTTTTCTAGTTATTGCAAAGGGTTTTACAACCAATTCAGATCTTTTGACATAAAGTCATGATTGCAATTTAAGAAACATGACAGCCAACTTGTCCACAGCTGGTTACCACAAGCAGCAGGTTGCATTTATTTTAGTTAAGTCAGTTGGTTGATAAGTATAAGCCAGGATACCGGCTCCACAATCTTTGAAATCATGCAATGAAATAAGACAGTATGGATGGTCTGATGTCTCATCCAGAAGATGTAAGTGAATGAGTTGTCGTATTCTAAGATTTTTTCAGACAATATATGAGAGGAAATTATGCTGTTGTGCCTGAATAAAAATAATTATATGGATACAGCACATGGGAATAGCACTGAATTTTATTAATCATACTAATTGTTCCAGTGGAAACAAGGCGACCTGGCTAATTCTTAGGTGCGGCACAGTGGCACAGCGGTAGAGTTGCTGCCTTACAGTGCTAGACACTCAAGTTCGATCCTGACTACGGGTGCTGTCTGTACGGAGTTAGTACATTCTCCCTGTGACCGCGTTGGTTTACTCCGAGTGCTATGATTTCCTCCCACATTCCCAAGAAATGCAGGTTTGTAGGTTAATAGGCTTTTGTAAATTGTAAATTGTTCCTAGTGTGTAGAATAGTGCTAGTGTACGGGGTAATCGTTGGTTGGCATGTATTCGGTGGGTTGAAGGTCCTGTTTCTTCGCTGTATCTCTAAAGTAAACTCAAGTCTAAATAAATGTGTATTCATGCTCTCTTGTCCTCTTTATTATGTGATTTATTTTTCTTGTGCAACCTCTGAATAACTTTTCAAAGGTTCTGTTATCATTCATTTCTTGAGATGTTCTTGGCAAGCATATTCAATGCTTGCTGCACCGTAGCATGTTACACACCAAGCCTCATATTGGCTTGCAACTTTGTTAATTGCTCTGTGACTTTGGGCACAGTTGTGGGATTACAGGCTCAAATTGGCTTGAGGTTATAAACGGACTCTTTTCCAACAGAGCGCAACATATATAAACATCGGTATATTGCCCATCATATTTGATTTTTCAGATTTATTATTATGGGATGGAGAAAATTAACTCTAAAAGCAGGTATTGCAAGAAATGTTTCATGCTACTGAATACTGGAATACTGGTAATGATGCATTAATGTGCTTCGAGGAAGTAATAATCTCACTCTAAACACTAAAAGGCATTGCTTAATGACTTCAATAACGTAGAATATTGATTGAACCCAAATTAAAAATTTGTGTAAGGATTGTGTAAGGAGGAACTGCAGTGCTGGTTAAACTCAAGATAGACACAAAATGCTGGAGTAACTTAATGGGACAGGCAGCATCTCTGGAGAGAAGGAATAAGTAATGTTTCGGATCGAAACCCTTCTTCAGACTGACAGACGTCACCTATTCCTTTTCTCCAGAAAAGCTGCCTGACCGGCTGAGTTACTTCAGCCTTTTGTGTCTATATTCTTATTCTAATAATTGTTAATTCCCGTTATACATAATGCTCATCATGCTCTATGTAAAAAGCTTAACCTTCTGAAGAACATGCAAGTGACTGGGAACATTCATTTGTGGCTCAAGCTCTGCATGGAATGGAAATGGGAAAGTTTGAATGTTCCCACACTAATGTGTAGTTTCAAAAATAGAAAATTATTGTATTCCTGTATGAAAAAATAGAAATGAAATACTTTTAACTTACAATTAGCTTGGCAGATTGGAGCTTTCTTGCCTCAAAGTCAAAGGTCTTGGGTTCATGATACTTCTTATAAAATGTGGGCTTCCAACAGGCAAGTGCAGTATTGCCATGGCACTGACTTGCAGAGAAAGCACTGGGACAGATCTTCTGTCAGATCCACTAATAAAATGCTGTGACAGTGATATTTCCAAGAGTGGGCTGAAGCACAGTCTTCCACTCAGCACAGCACCAGAGCTGCACGGTAATCCTATAGCCAGATTCCAGATTCAGCAGATCTTTCAGCTCTCAGGCTGTGTGTGAGTGTGAGTGTGAGCGTGTGCATGTGCGTGCGAGTGCAGGCACATGCATGTGAGTGTGTGTGCATGCGTGAGTATTTTAATCTGTTTAAAAAAGATTTATTATTTTAATCTAAAGAGTATGTTTTTTTTGCAACAGTTTGGGGTTCAAACAGGTTTACTGGAATTATGCCTGTATTAGGGGAGTATTAGCTACAGGGAGAAGATGCACAGACTAGGATACTTTTCTCTGGAACGCTGGAGGTTGCGGGGAGACCTGATATAATTATATAACATTATGAGGGGGATGTATAATGTACATAGTCAGAACCTTTTTCCCAGATGGAAAAATCTAATACTGAGGGCACAGTTTTAGGGTATGAGGAGCAAAGTTTAAAGGCGGCGTTTGGCACAGACATTGTGGGCCGAAGGGCCTGTTCTTGTGCTGTATTGTTCAATGTACAAATGACAATCATAAGCTCAATAATCATGGGAATTGTGAGCACTGGTGATCCTGGAGTTGTGAGCGTTGGTGATCCTGGCGTTGTGTTCATGATGATCCTGGAGTTGTGAGCACTGGTGATTCAGGAGTTGTGAATGTTGGTGATCTAGGAGTTGTGAACACTAGTGATTCTAGAGTTGTGCAGATGGTGATCCTGGAGTTGTGACTGGTGATCCAGTTGTGAATACTGATGATCCAGAAGTTGTGAGTACTGGTGATCTAGAGTTGTGCACATGGTGATCCTGGAGTTGTAAGCACTGCTGACACAGGAGCTGAGGTCTCACCAGCAACAAACAGGCAGCCAGTTAAGTTGGGGAGAAGCCTTGCTGCACTGTGCTGTCAAATAAACAGCCCGGCCCAAGGGCGGGGGACTAATGTCTTAGCTAGACACTAAATTAATGCCCAGTCAATTTTAATAAATGATAAAACTCACCGCTCTGTTTAAAGAAGACCTAGAAATTCTCTTTATGTTGGCCAACATTTATTCCTCAGTTGGCACCATCAGAACAGATTAACTAGGCATTTAACTCTGTGCCAGTAATGGGAGCTTGCTGTATACAAATGAGCAATGTTTGTCCATGACACTAAAATGGCAACTTGCAGTATTTCAAGCATTTCAAGATCCCCCGAACATGTAAACATTATTTTGGAAGTCTCTTATTTCATGTAACCCCAGAGGAAGTGAAGAATCAGGCAGGGACTACATACTAGAAATGTTGGAGTCATTCCAAAATGATCAGTGGGAACTTTTGTTATTAGGACTAGCGAACAGCAGAAAAACATCAGGGCTGCATGGATTGTTGGTTGTGCTCATTATTTACAGAGAAAAGGAGAAAGACTCTTGGCAAAGATGCAGACAATATATCTTTTGTACAACCCATGTTCTTTCAGCTACAATGTGAGAGTCATACATTATCATGTTTAAAAGATAAACAAATGGGAAAATTTAAATGCCGTTCTGTATTATCCTTGGATGCATTTATTTCAGTGCCTTATCACAGACTCCTTCTTACAAAAGGTCACCCCAGTAATTATACTGATCCAACACAGAATATCTCAGGCCATTCTTTCCTGTGGTTTTGCATTAAAGCAGCCCCAAAATAATTCCTGCTCTTGGGTATTTTCTGAGCTCATTTTAATAATGAATGTAGCTCAAGGTAAATTTACCAAACCGTTTCTGGCCCGATTGAACTTATTTACCCAATGATACAGGGATGCACTTGGCCCAAGATTGTAACCCTTTTCTTTTTAACCCCAAAGAGGAGAGAGAATGAGAGGGTTTATTCAAATATTATAGTTCCTTGTTCCAACCCGTCACGTTCCTGCGGCTGTCTTTACAATGCTGGTAGATCTTGCTGGTGACATAGATCTCACCAGAAAGGAGGTAGGGCTTACTTAGTATTCAAAAGCTGTGGCCTAAAGATGCCCCAGACAGCACAGCACATAATTATCCTGCGGTCAGAGGGAGTGCAAATCTTTCTGCAGCCTGACAGCAGAACCGCGGCAGAGATGCTGACTATGTCAACCCTATTCTTCAGTTGTTATGATTGTTATGGCAACGAAGGAAACAGTTTGGCCCATGAAGTCAGTGCCAACTCATTGTGGACTGAATCAATCTGTCCCATTCCACTCACATTCAAAATAGACCTGAAAATTATTTTTAGTGTCATAATTTCCACCAGTCTAACCACCTGAATATAACCTTTTATAGTTTTCCTCACGTCTTCCCATTTATTTTATGTTCGTCCATTAAATCTGTGCCTCAGTACTTGAATCACTTGCTGATGGGAACAGCTTTCCACTATGATCCTTTCTAAACCTATCAAGATTTTATACATTTCTATCAAACCTTCTTTTGATTTTTTTGGTTGCAAAGAGAATGACCACTGTTTCTCCAGTCTTAACTCTCAACCATAATACATCACCCTTGGAATCAATCCAATCTTTTTTTCTGCACTTTCTCAAGGAATTTCACATTCTTTTTGAAGTGTGCCAACCAGAATGAATTTAGTTGCAACCTCATCGGTCTTTTATCAAGTTTTAACTTAATGTGGCCGCCTTTGCACTCTGTACCTCATTATTGAAGCCTAAGATTCCACACACCTCCTCATCACTGCCTCAACATATCAAAGATTTATGCACATATGCACTTAAATCCCTCTGCAATGTAACTCCTTTCAGAACTATGACACTTAATATGTATTGTCTCTCCCAGTTCTTTTTACCAAGTATCATTTCATACTCCTGCTAAATTTTCATCTGCCATTTGTCTTTACATCCAATCTATGTCCACTTGCAATCTATCACTCTCCTCCTTATTGTTTACATACCTCCAACTCTGATACCATCTGCTTGATATTTTATCCTCTACACCCATGTCCATGCTTTTCATGCATATTAGAGAAAGCATTTGTTCATCAAAAGCAGTCCCTAGTATTAAGATTGCTAATATCCAAGAGCCAGATTAACACTCTCCCAACAGAAGTTCTGGAACATTTAACAAACTTCAAGGTTATTTTTCTCACAACACTTGTGGGCTAAACGCATCACTTTTACCATTTGTCCACAAATGCAGCCTCAGCCTCTGCTACATTCAAGAATGTATACTCTAGGTCTGACACGAGCTGTAGATGGCACACTTAGATCATACTAGACTAAGCGCTCCCCAAACGCAATATTCCACCACTCACCCATTCCCCCAACACAATATTCCACCACTCACGCAAAGCCCTCAACTGCACAGGCGCAGCTCATTTCCCCTCATTCCCCATCACTCCCCCCCTCCTCTTCACCCTCCCTCTTCTTTCCCCTCTCCTCCTCCCCTCCCAAAATCCCCCCTCACTTCTCCCTCCCTCTCCTTTCCCCTACCCTCAGTCACTCCCTCCCTCCATAACTCCTCTTCCCTCCATACCCCCTACTATCCCTCTATCCCCCACCTCCCCCACTCCTCACCTCCCCCTCACTATCCCTCCTCACCTCCCCAAAATCTTTTTCCTCTCCTCCTCCCCTCCCAAATCCCTCCCTCACCTCTCCCTCCCTCTCCTTCCCGCTACCCTCAGTCACCCTCCCTCCCTCCATAACTCCTCATCCCTCCCTACCCTCCTCCTATCCCTCTATCCACCACCTTCCCATCCTCACCTCCCCCAATTCCCCCCCCCACTATCCCTCCTCACCTCCCCCACGGCGCTCCTCTCCCTCTATTCCCCACTCCCTACCTCCCCAACTCCTCTCCCTCTATTCCCCCTCCTCCCCCACCAGGCATGTGACAGGAAAAAAAAGAAAAAAAAGGAAGAGATAGATTTCTTCACAGATTTTGAAATTCAGCAAGGCCCCTCCGCCGCCGCCGCCCCATTGTCGCGAGGCCTCACCGCCGCGGTCTTGATGCCTCCTGGATCGCCGTGTAGAACCCCGGCCGGGGCCTCGTGGGTAGAAGTCCGGCCGGGGCCTCGTGGGTAGAAGCCCGGCTCGGACGAGGCAGCTGACGGCACCCGCGACTGGGCACCACGGAGGCTGTGAAGTGGGGTCGGCCGCTCGCCCACTCACTCGCTCAGCACCACGGAGGTGCCCGCAGATGCAGCTCCAGCCCGCGGAGCATTAGTGATGCTCATTCCGCTCCTTCAGCTTCATATTCTCCTCACCTGGCGAGGCGGGCGCCGCCCGTGACTGACAGCGGACCCAGCCAATCAGTGCGGCGATGGTGCAGGAAGGGGCATCGCCATCCTGGTGACTGACAGGAGAGGAGACCAATCAGCGTGGCGGTGACTGACAGGAGAGGAGACCAATCTGCGCATGCGCAGTTTTAAAGATTTTTAAACCTTAATAACTTTTAAAATATACCATCGATCGGAACAAAACTTGTTGCCCTTGTAGCACAGCAAAATGGTGAGTAAGGTGGTGAAAAATCATAGCGCTGTCGTGTGCCGTGTTTGCGCAAATAGAAAAAAACGCAAAACCGGAAGAGCACATGATCAGAGTTTTAGCTATGTATATTGGACATAGGTGCAGAATTACAACAGTCGGCCCATCATATCTGCTCCGCCATTCGATCATGGCTGATCAATCTTTCCCTCTCAACCCCATTATCCTGCTTTCACCCCGTAACCCTTGACGCCCTTACAAAACAAGAACCTATCAATCTCTGTATTAAAAATACCCAGTGACTTGGCCTCCTCAGCAGCCTGTGGCAATGAATTCCACAAATTCACCACCCTCTGACTAAAGAAATTCCTCCTCCTCCATTTAAAATGTATGTCCTTTCATTCTAAGATGGTGTCCTCTGGTTCTAGACCTGTTACTATAAACATCCTCTCCACATCCACACTGTCTGGGCCTTTTATTATTTTTAGGTTTCAATGAGATATCCCCTCATCCTTCTAAACGCCAGTGAGTACAGGCCCAGAGCCATCAAACACTCCTCATACATTAACCCAGCCATTCCTAGGATCATCCTGTTATACCACGTCATCACCAATCCTGCTGATTCTATTTGTGCTCTCATTCCTGCAATGTATCCTGAACACTAAAAGGCCTGTCTCACGAGTCTGCGGTCATTGGCGGCGAAACGGGAAGAATCTGCCGCCATAGACCGCGCACTCGTGAGAACGTACAATTCCGGGGCCGTGCGGCGGTGTTCCCAACACCGCACGGTGCTAAAATAAAACCGACAATGTTGAAAACTATAATCTTACCGCACAACCTCCACCAGTGATGCACGAGTGCGGCACGGCCGCCCGCACGGGCCGCCGCCAGTGTGGCTCGAGCGCCGTGCGTCAAACCTCCACTGCCACATCCTCCGCCAGTGAGGCACGTGCCTCCGCCAGTGAGGCACGTGTGCGGCACGGCCGCAGGCACAGCCACCGCTACAGCGCCGCGATCAGGACGGCCGCCGCCACAGCCGCCGCTCGTGAGTCACGTGCGGCGGGCCGACGTCATCGCAGTCGGCCCGCCCTTTTTTTTACTTACCGCAAGCACGAGGGTCCCGCCGTGTTTGAATTACTCGGCCTCGGCGCAGCATCCGTGCGGCGCTCCAGTGGATAGGCTCGGCGCTCTCGCTGTTGCCGTGCGGTCCCCGCTACCGGCGATGCCGCGCTTCACCGCCGATGACCGCAAACAGGTAAGACAGAGCCTTCAGTGCGGGAACCATTACAAGGGAAATTCAGACTTGCCTTTGCAGCTGTGTGATGTGTTTGATGAAGCTTGCCAAACTAGTAACCGACCTTCCTGATCCACTGCTCCATGTCTAGGTTTGCCCATCTTCAACCCGTGCTGAACTGCATTGAACATACACTCTTAAATGGCTGAAGCCGTGCGAATTTTGATCTATCTCAGGATAGCGTTGTTCAGCAACTATTAAACTAGCCCTCTGCTGGATTACTTTGAGACGCCACAACCCCCGTGAACAATGGTAGCTGGAGCTAATGTGACATGTCTGAACTTTGATTGGAGGATGTAGATCTCAAGGATGAATATTTTTGTCAGATGTTGACCTGATTTTCAACTGTAACATGGCAGTTGTCATTCAGAGATAAAAGCTCAAATTGTACATTTTCACATGGTCATCAATAAAGTATGAAGGTATGATTTTTCTCAAAAGTAGAACATATATTTCTTTAAAAAAAACAATGCTCCAGTTAATGAAATTGGTGCCTTCTATTTTAAAAATAGAATGATTTTCCAATGTGGTGACAGAATCAGCAGAGGTTTGACAGTATAGGCAGCACCAGAGAATGAGCAGGTTCTGTTGTTACAGACATCGATAAGCCAACTTTATCCGTAACTTAGGAAATACACAAAAAAAGTCACTCAATAACACTAACCATATTTCCATTCTAATGAATGACAATCATAACTCCATTTTATTGAATGATAACTATACCTCCATTGTAATGAATAACAACTATACCTGCATTCTATGAATGACAACCCATACCTAAAATTGTAATGAATGACAACCAAACTTCCATTGCAATGAATGACAACCATAACCCAATGTAATGAATGACCATACTTTCATACTAATGAATGATAACTATACCTCCATTGTAATGAATGATAACCACACCTCCATTGTAATTAAAGGCATGAAAAGTACAAAAGCTGATACGAAAAACAATTTGTATGTACATAGTTGAACTTTAGAGTTTATAATATTATGGGAGCTCAATCGTACACAGGATTGTCCACGTTAGGCATTAGTAACCTGGAGGTTGTATTATGAAGTCATTAAAATTTACTTTGTTGATCTTTATTTTGGATTCAATTGTATTTCCAATAAGCCACCGTTGACTGTGAATTTTATAGAAAGCCATCACTGTTTCAGCTCTAAATGCTATTATTGAAATTTTGCTCATTAATCACAGAATATATTTTAAGTTCGCCACAGCCAAAAAATATACAGTACCTTTCTTACTGGTGGTAAATGCAGTATCAATGAATGTTGATTTAGTACTTAACAAGTGCAGCCAAATGAACTCAGATGAATTACATCAGCGAAAACCAGGCAGGCATTGCCAATCGGTTATTGTTCACCTCATATTTTGTAGTTTCCACCACAAAAAATAATTTTGGCTTTAGGCAGCAATCATTGACTTATATCCAGTGACCCGCTGAAGCTTGATTATAGGCAGGCATGAAATAGACTGAGCTTTTTAAAAAAAATAGCTTTGCCCCACAGTTATATGGTAACTTAAGTGGTCAAATTTCCACTGAACCATGCGCTTTTCTTTGCTGAGAAAGAGGATTGTATTTTGAATATGATCACCAGGGTCATTAGAGACATGTGCTGAATAGTATCATTTCTGTCACCAATGGTGATACGGTAATGGGAACTGCAGCCCAGTTCTCCAGAACAAGAACTGTAACTACTGGTTGATGTGTAAAAAACACCCAAAATTAACACCATGAATCAAATCAACAGATCAAATTGAGAAATGCACAGCAGGATTCTATTTATTGCAGTTTTCTCTGCAAGGAGCAGAAAACAAGCACAACTAATAACCCGGCTGAGTGACAGGAACAAGCAGTTTGCCGACCAGTGTGAAATTTAACTGATGAGAATCTCAGCTGTCTGGGTAGTCAAGAGGGCTAAATTTAGTGCACATTTTTGGAGTACATTGAAAGACCATTAGAAAGGCTCATAAACTGCAAACCTGCCAGCGACAGGAAACAGATATCTAATAACAATTTACCGGGGGTCCTGCCATGCTGTACCATGCAATTATAGTGCATCAAAACAAAAGATGCACATTTGGGCACCACAAAGTCAGAAGAAATGCTGCTTGCTTGTGTATTATTGTCCATTAATAAAAAAAATGTTGATTTCATTACTGATGGGTTACCCGAGTTATTGAACTGAATTCATTGTGTATTCCTAAAAGTACAATGTTAAAGTTCTTGTAGATTGGTTACTTCATACTAACCAATTGCAGTGCTCTATTAGTAGAAGCTAAGCCTACTACGCGGTTTATAATATCAGAATTCAGTTCATGCAGTTAGTCCGAGTAGCTGTTAAGCTTGCTTTAACACCGTGCGGAAGTATACTGTGAGTAGACTTTAATAAACATGTTGTACCATGTTGTGCGTGTGACTGGCATTATTACATGGTGTCAAGAAGTGGTTTCCTACCCACTCCGTTTTTAAGTTTATTGGATTTTATTTTTTCCAACATGTTTTGTGTGCTCGTTATCTCTATCATGGCAAACGCGCTTTGCCGTCCGTCCCCTGATCTTTGACTCCGACATCGCTGAACGATGGTGCCTCTTCGAGCGCGACTACACCCACTACATTCGTATTGCTCATCGCAATGATCCGCCAGAGGTATGTGCTTCTGTACTCTTAAATATTGCAGGCCCTGAAGCAATGAAGCGTGCAGAGCGTTTTAATTATGTGCCTGCTGTTTTAGACCACAACAATCGGATTGCGGTGCCTGCAGAAACAATTGACGACCCTGCGGTTTTACTCGCTAAGTTCAGACAGCTATGTGACCTGCGTGCCAACTCAATAATTAAACGCACCAGGTTTTTTGCTCGTTTTCAACAACAAGATGAACCGATTAAATTTTTTTACAGTGATTTAAAACACGTGGCTGCACGCTGCCGTTTTGGAGATTAAGATGACGAACTAATCCGCGATAAACTCATAGGAGGTTTACTCAGTGACAAAGTGTGAGGTGAATTGCTCAGGAACACAGAATTGACTTTGAACCAAGCCGAGCATGCCTGTAAAATTGCTGAAATAACTGCTTCTCACACAAGGTCTGCATGCTTTGAGCAACGTTCCTAGTATAGTGTTAATGTTGCCGATACCCCCTATTGTAACAGGTGTCCACAACCCTCCCCTCCCTGGCAGCCACAAAGGTCTATTGAACAGTGCCCCAACTGTAACAACTCCCATGCTCCAGGTCAGGGATTCTGTGCCGCCTACAGAAAAATTTGCCTCTACTGTAAAAAGCTTAACCACTTCATGAAATGTTGCCATTCTCGTGCAACTCGTTCTTCCCCAAGACAAAATGTGCACCTGTTAAAACAGGAACCTACTGATAACGAGTACCAAGAGCTGGACGCGCCATCCCCCGCTCTCCTCCCTGCAAGCCAAGGTAACAGTTCAGACATTCACTCCTCCCATCCACTAACAAGCAATTCGACCCTGAAGTCACCCTTATTATTAAAACAACATTGCACTTGCTAAGATTGACACAGGAGCTAAATACAATGTCCTGTCCTTATCTAAATTTAAACGGATACATAATGCTGAGCATGTTGAAAACACTACGGCCATGCTACGGGCCTACAGGGGTGAGGTCCTGCACCCACTTTGAGAAACTGAATTGACCTGCATCATAGACTATCAGGCTCACAAACTCAAGTTTGTTATTGTTCGAGGAGAATGTGCAACTCTGCTTGGTATCAATGTATGCCAGGATCTAGGCCTTGTCTCCTTTGGGCCTGCTGTCCATCAAATCTCTCACACTGAGGGCTCCACGCAGCAGATACTCTAAAAAAACAAAAAACTGTTTGACAATAAGCTTGGAAAGCTGCCCCTCAAATACAATATCGCTGTTGGTCCCAATATCACTCCTGTGGTCCGAGCTCCACACCGTATTCCACATGCTATGCGCGACAGAGTACACAATGAGCTCCAGCGGATTGTGTCCCTGGGTGTCATAGCTGCGGTTACTGACCCATCTGACTGGGTTTCCACCATGGTGGTTGCAACAAAGAAAAACAAGGAAAAAATCCAAATCTGCATTAACCCCAGAGACCGAAACACAGCGATCAAATGCCCACACTACCCGATGTGAACGGTAGAGGAAGTTGCTGCTCAGATAGGCAGTGCATCTGTGTTCACCATTCTGGATGCAAAAAGTTGTTTTGGCAGATCCCGCTGGACCCTGGCTCATCCAACCTCACCACGTTCGGCACCCCCTTCGGCCATTACAAATTCCTGAGAATGCCCTTCAGCATCAAATCTACCAGCGAGGTTTTCCAGCGCACAATGGAGCAATTGTTTGCGGGGTATCCATGCACCATCATTGTCGATGGCATTTTCGTTGCCGGACATGACATGGCTGAACATAACGGCAATCTGAAAAGAGTGCTAAACCGTGCTAAAGACATTCATCTCGAGCTCAACCCCCTGAAATGCAAATTTCGGGTCACGGAAGTTAACTGTGTCGGACATGTTTTCACCAGTGATGGTCTCAGACCGGACCCATCCAAGACCACTGCCATCAATGAGATGCCAGTTCCTACTGTTGTTACTAGTTTACAGAGATTCCTTGAAATGGTCAACTACTTGGCAAAATTCATTCCCAACCTCAGCAATATATCTGCCCCCCTACGGGAACTGACACACAAAGACACTGCCTGGTATATGTATTCACAGCACCAAAGAGCTTTCGACATCCTCAAGTTGCAGCTGGCCAGCACTCCCACCCTCACCTACTTTGCTTTAAAGTTGCCAGTGACACTCACATGTGATGCGTCCCAGTACGGACTTGGCACTGCTTGCCTCCAAACTTCTACCGATGGCGACCACAAGCCTGTTGCATACGCGTCCCGCACCCTGACTGATACTGAACAACGTTACGCCCAAATCGAAAAGGAGTTACTTGCCGTGGTTTTCGCCTACACAAAATTCATTATTTTTGGAAAATCTGTGACTGTGGAAACAGACTGTGGTCACAATCTTAAACAAACCCATCCATGCCACTCCGGCTCGCCTGCAACGGATGATGATGCAGCTACAGCGTTTAGATTTCACCATAGTTTCCAAAAAGGGCAAGGACATGCACATAGATGACACGCTATCAAGGGCCCCACGCAAACCCAGCAAACAACAGCAAACAACTGAACAGGACCAGTTCTCGGTAATGAAGGTATCGTATGTTTCCACTGAATGCCTAAGCAGCCTGGCAGAACACACGGCTGCTGACGAGACTCTACTATTGCTATCTTCAGACATCCGGCGTGGCTGGCCGGATAAACAACACATTACCCCACTTGCGATTCGCCCATACTCCCTAGTTCACAGGACGGGATTATAGTCAAGGGTCACCAAGCAGTCGTCCCAGCCATTCTTCGGGACAAGTACTACGATGCCATCCACAGGGGCCACCCCAGTGTGGAGGCAATCCTACAACAGGAACAGAGCATGTTTTACTGGCCTGGTATGACCAAGTATATACGAGAAAATGTCGAAATCTGCAACAGCCTAGCGCCACATCAACAGAAACAACCTTTGCTCTTGCACCCGGTTCCTCCTCTGCCGTGGTCCACGGTCGCCACCGACATATTCGAATGGCATGGAAAACACTACCTGGTTCTCGTCGACTCGTATACGGGATGGTTCGAAATTGACCTACAAACCATCACATCTGACACAGTCATCCAGAAGTTGTCACGCCACTTCTCCGTGCACGGTTCCCCTGCACATATCCTAACCGACAACAGCAGCCAGTTCACCGGCCAGCACTTCAGAAACATCGCACAACAATGGGATTTTTGACATATCACCAGCAGCCCTGAATTTCCACAGTCCAACGAACTCGTAGAACGGGCTGTCCGTAGCGCAAAACAATGAATGGAGCGTTCACACCTTGCTAAATCCAACGTCTACCTGGACCTGCTCAACCTAAGGAACATTGCCCGCAATACCATACTGGGTTCTCCAGCCCAAAGCCTGATGTCTCGTCAAACCCGTGCTGCCCTGCCCTGCCCGTACCCCAGCAGCTGTTGCAGCCACAGGTCCGTTCACCTCCCATTGTCCAGAAACAATTCCAGCTGAAACGCGATGCACAGAAACGATCTTTCGACAAGTCCAGCAAACCACTTAAACCTCTCTCCAGTGGACAGGTTGTTTGCCTTCAGACCGACAAGGGCAATGGCCATTTGGATCACATTCATAGCCTTGCCAAAGAACCGTGCTCTTACCGGATAAGCCCGGACGGAGGCCTTTACAGACACAACCGTCAACATCTCCTTCCTGTGAAGGAACCACGTCTTGCGGCTCCGTATCCAGAGATCACACATTTGATGTACCCTCCCACTGCCGGGCCAACTGCTCCCTCGCGCCCAGTTGCTGCAGAACAACCACTGACCGTGCCCCCTGTGGCCTCTACACAGCGTTCGGCGCCCTGCTCGCCAGCTTTGGCGCCTCCACTCTGTGGGTCTCCGGTGCCGTCCTGAGTCACTTCCCCAGTCGCTCTCCCGGTGAAAGGAGGAGACGAGGATTTATACTGCACGCGCACCGGAC
The DNA here is from genome assembly GCA_038087875.1 of Malacoraja senta. NCBI lineage: Eukaryota > Metazoa > Chordata > Chondrichthyes > Rajiformes > Rajidae > Malacoraja > Malacoraja senta. The sequence goes on from JAXLNO010003659.1 coordinate 47,006, forward strand.
GGGTCTGTAGGCCATCCCTTGGATATGGAGATTTTGTGTAACCATCAATATGTCCCTGTAAGCATTATTAGCATTTCAGCTACTGTATTATTTAGCCATCACGTATTAATGTGTTTCTGCTTATTGGCTTGCATTTTAGTTGTGCTTTATATCATTTCTTCAAGTAAAGATGTAGATTGGTTACTTCATACTAACCAATTGTAGTGCTCTATTAGTAGAAGCTCCGCCTACTACGTGGTTTATATTATCAGAATTCAGTTCAATTACAGTTAGTCTGAGTAGCTGTTAAGCTTGCTTTAACACCATGCTGAAGTATACTGTGAGTAGACTTTAATAAACATGTTGTACCATGTTGTGCGTGTGACTGGCATTATTACAGTACTGTTCTGGGTGATTGAATTATAGCAAAGCGTTGAATATCTTTTATAAGACTGCTGCTTTTCAGGTTTTAATAAATGTCAAAAAAACATGTTCACTCATTGCATGCTCTCTAGCCACAAGTGAGTCCCAGAGGAATGTTGTTCCTTTATTTGCAAAATGATCCAGGAACTTGCAGCCCGGCGAGCCTCACTTCAGTGGCAAGGAAGATTATTGGTACTTGGAAGAGAATGGATAATTAGGAACAGTCAGTATGGCTTAGTCTGTGGCAGGTCATATCTTACAAAATTGGTTGAGTTTTTAAGTAGGTGACAAAAGTGATTGATAAGGGTAGAATGACTGATGCTGTCTACATGTGAATTTTAGGAAGGCATTAAACAATAAGCGTAGGAAGGAACTGCAGTTGCTGGTTTAAACCAAAGATAGACACAAAATGCTGGAGTAACTCAGCGGAACAGGCAGCATCTCTGGAGAGAAGGAATGGGTGACGTTTCAGGTCGAGACCCTTCTTTAAACAATATACCTTGTGGGAGACCGATCCAGAAAATTAAGATGCATGGATTGATAGTGATACAGGAGTATGGATTCAGAACTGGTTACCCAGATGGGTTAATGGTTAATAGGTTTGCAAACGACACCATCATTGGTGGAGTTGTGGACAGTGAAATAAGACACTGAAGACAGTGTCAAAGTATAAAGCAGAATACAGATCAGCTACAGATATGGGTGGAAAAATGGCAGATGCAGTGAGGGATGTTGCACTTTGGAAAGTAAATGTAAGTGGAAAGTGTACAGTATATGGCAAGGCCCTTAACAGCATTGATATCCCGAGGGATCTTGGGATCCAAGTCCATATCTTCGTGAAAGTGCAACACAAGTAGATAGAGTGGTAAAGAGATGTTATGCTTCCAATCATCAGTTGGGGCAATGAAAATAAGAGTCAGGATGTCGTGTTGCAGCTTCATAAAACTTTGGGTTAAGCAGCTCTGGTTGCCCCATTACGGGAAAGATGGAGATAGAATTTACCAGGATGCACATATACTTCACATGCAAGTATAAATTAAAATATAAAATTGATGTTAATGTCCCAATCAACAAAATATATTTCCGTTGTTTGCTTCACTGATTCATAAAAAGTTTATAATTAATAAAAATCTCCTCAGATTAACAAATAACAACCATTCGACAATAACTTACCTTTTTCATTGTTTACTATTGTTATCTGCCATCTAAAAGCACCACTATATTTTATTCTTCAAGGTTTAAAAATAGATGAACATGGAAATAAATTCATACTAAGTAATGCATTGACTTTAAGACATCATCAGCCTCGCATTTCTGTCAAACCTGCTGGGGCTAAATGAGAATGGTATTATACTACCTTTTGTGCAAAGCAAATGATGGTGGATATTTGTAAAACTATACACAAGCTTTTACAATGCCAAAGTACACAAAGCTTTTTGATAATTCATCACCATGTCCACCGAAACTCTGTGGCACTCATCATCTCTCCATAACAATGGAGAAGTGCTGCTCTTAAATTCACGCCAGTTCAGCCATTAGGATACAAACTCAGATTTTGATTAGTTCACGATTTGATAACAAGGTGATTTTTTTTTCTAGTTTCTCCTGCGCTGCAATTTTGGAATAATTTCAAGCCCTTTTATTACATTCCAATTTGGATAGGTTAATAAATCAGCGTAGCACATTAAAATTGTAGATTCCTTCAATGCAGTCTATTTTTAACAACCTGTCCCTAACACATAAATAATGTTTGATGACTTCACACGTTTATTTTCTTGCAACATATAATGAGCAAGGTATTGTGATCAGCAGTGGTGATTATAGGCACCACAGGCCTTCAAATATCCAACAATATTTGCGTTATAAGCTTTCCTTTTCCCTTTGGCAAAACTTCTAAGCATTGTAGGGATCTTAAGCTTCCCAGAAAAGTGATTGATCAAACTAAGCTGAAATTTTACTGACAACAAACAGAAAGTTTAAAAAAATAAAATTAAAAAAAAATAAAAAATAATTCAGTTAATAGCAGAAAATAAATAGGCATCTAATACTTACATGTCTTAAATATCATTATAGTTCAATAAATACTTTGAAAACAAAATGTGAATGATTTGTTAAAAGGAATTACACTCTACATACAAAAATTATGATTTGGTATGCCTTTAAAAATTCACACCATGCAAAAATGCATCGCATTTTTAGTTATTTTTAATGCAAGAGGTAATTACATTAATGTGTTTTTTGTAAGAGCAAACTGAAAGTCACTCAGCAAAACAGTGCATCCAAAAAAGGAGCAGATATCACTGACGGAAACATCTAGATTTCTGTGCGTAACTTTACTTCTACATTGGCCAAACATTCCTGACAGGTTCAGTGTGCTTGCAGATGACATGCAATGTTACTGCAAGATCACAACATGCTGTAAGTTGCCCCAATTTCCTTGAGTCCCAATTATTTACAGTGATTCTGCTTTTTTATACATGGTTAGTTCCCTCAAATACCAATTTGATGTAGCGAAACCGGTTGGTAAGATTAATGTGGAAACTAACTTAACTATTGGCATTTGCTACTAAGTGGCATTAGACTGACCGAAGCTCACATTTTTAGGATGGAACTTTTTATACATATTAATTTAAAGAAGACGGGATATGAGGTCAGGTGTGGGGATATCCACTGATGATTATGCCATGTCCAATTCTATGCACGATTCTTCAGCAAGTGAGCCCCCCCCCACCCCCATCCTTGCATACCCTAATGCTGCATGTAGACAATGGATATTACACAGCAAGTAACATTAATACCATACAAGTGCTGGGCAATCACCTTCTCCAACAAGAGAGAGTCCAATCACCAGGCATTATCAATTTGTGACCCCCAGCTTTAAATCCTGATGGTCACTGCTGATGGGAAACTCGACTGGATCAGCTCCTGAACATCATGATACTTAAACAACCCACACGCCATAAATCAGGAGCATAATAAAATGCATTCTCCTTGTTTGGATGTGTGCGGTATGAAGAATGAATGAATGAATCAATGAATGAATGAATACTTTAGTCACATGTAACAAGTCACAGTGAAATTCTTTACTTGCATATCCAAGGTATGCAAATCGTCGCCTATAAAGGGTGCTTACAAATTTACAAAGTATCCCCTTGCCAGGTCCTCCTTTGTTCTCCCCCCTTCCCCCTCTCTCATGGCGGTCCCCCCTGTAGATGATATGTGCATGTACCTTTAACATAGTGACCTCACCACTACTAACCACTCCCCACATCACTGGTATAATTACAACCTTCCCACCCAGTTCTCTCTCTCTGGTTCCAGTGACAGACCACGGACAGCTAGGGCAGCAAAGTATGTGTATAATGTGTATTATGAATAAACAGTAGTAAAGATACAGTGCGTTATGACACATCTTTACATGGTGTCAGCCTCGTACCTTTGCGCCTCCAGTTTATCGGGTTTTCTTTCTTTTGAACCGTTTTCCCATTTTGTTTTTTTATCTCCCGTGCCATGGCCACTTCTTGCCGTAAACCCGATATGCTCGTCTTCGACTCGGACATTGTCCATCGGTGGGGTGTCTTTAGACGTGACTTTCAACACTACGTCACGATCGCCCACCCTGCTGCCACCGCTGCTACTCAGGCTTCCCTGCTTCTCAACCTGGCTGGTCCTGATGCCCTGGAATGGTCTGAGTCGTTTGTCTATGCTGCTGGTGAAGATGCTCGGGACCCGGTATGTCTTATGGCTAACTGCATCCTAACGCGTTTTAAAATGTTCACCCGGCGTCAGCTCCCTGGAGAGTCAATCGGTAGCTACATCGCTGCGCTGCGTCACCTGGCCAGGCGTTGCAGCCTGGACACGCTGACCCCCGATCAACTGACCCGGGACATTTTAGTGTATGGTCTTCAAGATGAAAAACTAAGGGCTCAACTTCTGCGGCAGCACGACCTGTCTTTAACCGAGGCTCTGCACGCCTCCCGCATGGCTGAGGATGTCGCCTCGGCGGTGTCGTCTGCTGATCATGACATTAACTTTGCCAGCGTTACAGGTCGCCGGCGAAACGCTGGCCCGCAACGACAACGGGGGTCGCCCGCGTCAGAGGGTAAGCAGCCCCCAGCGGTGCCCCAACTGCAACTTTACCTCCCACCAGTCTAATGTGTGCCCTGCACTGGGGAAAACGTATAACTTTTGCAGGAAATTAAACCATTTCTCTGCAGCCTGTCGCTCCCGTGGGAAGCCAATTCCTGCTCCTCGCCGAATGTTAAAGAACCTTGCTCGAGCTGATAGCGCACTTGGTTCACAGTGTGATGAACTCCCTTTGTCTGATTCGAGTTCCTCCCAGGGGGAGACCAGCATATTTTCGGTGTTGGATGCACCTGCTCTGATAACGAACCCTTCGGTTCCCGTTACTGTCAACGGCTCGACCTTCACTGCCAAACTCGACATGGGGGCCGCGACCAATGTTATGTCAATAGGCCTCTTCAAGAAGATAAGGTCTGATGAGAAAGTCACTCCCGATCACTCCCTTTTGCATGCCTATGGGGGAGCCGTGCTCGTTCCAGTGGGGAGGGCTACCCTGCACTGCAAGGTACTGCATGCCGCTCAGCCCCTCACTTTTTATATACTGGATACTAACGACATCACCCTGTTGGGTGCCCAGGCGTGCCAGGACCTCGGCTTGGTCTCTTTCCACCGCGATATCCACCAGGTGCGGACCCTTATGGACCCCCTGCGCGAATACCCTGACCGTTTTGATGACAAGCTGGGCAAGCTGCCTTGCTGCTACAAGATCGTTGTCGACCTCGATGTTGAGCCTATGATCCGTCCACCACACCGCGTCTCCTTCGCCATGAAGGACAAGGTGGAGTTAACGCTGCTCAACATGGTTACCATGGGCATCCTGAAGGAGGTGAGCGAACCCACCATGGTTGTTGCGGCGAAAAAGGACAAGAGTGAAATTCGCATTTGCATCAACCCCAAAGACCTGAACCTTGCCATCAGACGCCCTCACTACCCCATGCGAACAGTGGAGGACGTTGCTGCGCAGGTTGGCCCGGCCACTGTCTTCTCGGTTCTCGATGCCAAGAGCTCCTTCTGGCAGATACCGCTGGACGAGCGGTCCTCCTACTTGACTACCTTCGGCACACCTTTCGGCAGGTACCGATTCCTCCGCATGCCATTCGGGATCAACTCAGCCAGCGAGGTCTTCCAGCGGACGATGGAGCAGCTGTTCATCGGTCTGCCGTGTGCCATCATCGTTGACGACATCCTGGTCTACGGTAAAGACGTTGCTGAGCACGATCTCCACCTCCGTCAAGTCCTGGACCGGGCCTATGAAATCAACCTCAAACTAAACCCAATAAAGTGCCGTTTCCGCGTCCCGGAGGTCACCTATGTGGGCCACGTTTTTATCGCATCGGGGCTGAAGCCCGACCCGCAGAAGACAGCTGCGGTCTCCGATATGTCTTCGCCCACCGACGTGGCCAGCCTACAACGTTTCCTGGGCATGGTTAATTACTTGGGGAAGTTTATCCCCGACCTCAGCGAGCTGAGCGCGCCCCTGAGGGAGTTGATCAAGAAGGACACTGCCTGGGCTTGGTTCCCGCATTACCAGACAGCTTTTGACGTTCTGAAGTCCAGGCTGGCCAGGGCCCCCACTCTCCAATTCTTCGATCTGCAGCGCCCCATTGTTCTTACCTGCGACGCCTCCAAGTTCGGTCTTGGTGCTGCCTGCCTGCAGCTCCACGATGGCCTGCAGCTGCCTGTTTCCTACGCATCCCGCACCATGACCCCTGCCAAGCAGCGCTATGCTCAGATAGAGAAGGAGCTGCTTGCTGTGGTGTTTGCCTGCTCCAAGTTCAAGGACTATATCCTGGGCAGCAGTTGCACGATCGAGACCGACCATCAGCCGCTGGTCTCTATCCTCAACAAGCCCATCCACGTTGCTGCGACCCGGTTGAAGCGCATGATGCTACAGCTCCAGCGTTTTACGTTTAAAATTGTATATCGCAAGGGCAAGGACATGTTCGTGGCCAACACGCTGTCCCGCGCACCACTAACGTCCACTGATCGCCACCCATATGAATCATCCGACCTGAAGGTGCTTAACGCCAACATCGTGCCTTCCCAGCAAATGGAGTCCCTGGTCAGCAATACTGCCAAGGACCCTGCCTTGCAGCAGCTTGCCGACGGCATCAGGCAGGTCTAGCCAGACCGTCGTTCATCCTTGCCACCTGGAGTCGTGCCCTACTTCCTGGACCGTGACGAGCTCGTGCTGCATGATGGCATGGTCGTGAAGGGACACAAGGTCATTGTGCCTGCTGCCCTGCGGGACCAATATTTTCAGACCGCCCACCGCGGTCATCCTGGGTCCGAGGCCACCCTGTCTCAGGCCTAGAGTTTGTTCTACTAGCCCGGCATGGCCCCAGACATCCGGGAGAGGGTCTCCGCTTGCTCTGTCTACAATAGCCTCGCTCCCCATCAGCAACAGCAGCCGCTTCTGCAACAGCCTGCCCCCGAGCTGCCCTGGATGATCGTCGCCGCTGACATTTTTGAGTGGCGTGGAAATCATTTCCTGGTTCTTGTGGACTCGTACTCCAGCTGGTTCGAGGTGGACCAGCTGCACTCCCTCACCTCTTCGGCCGTTATCGGCAAGCTGCGCCGCCACTTCGGAACCCATGGCACCCCGGCAAGTCTTCAATCGGACAACGGCGGCCAGTTCTCGAGCGCAGAATTTCGGAGTTTCGCTGCCAGTTGGAACTTCCGACACTACACCAGCAGCCCAGAGTACCCACAAAGCAACGGGTTGGCAGAGCGCGCTGTCCACAGTGCTAAGGACTTGTTGGAACATTGTAGACTGTCCCATTCTGATTTTTACTTGGCCCTCCTCAACCTTCGAAACATTTGCCGCGACACTGCCTTGGGCTCTCCAGCTCAACGGCTGATGTCTCGCACTACGAGACCTCCGATCCCGGTGACCCAGCGGTCCCTCGTTCCCTCTGTCCTCCGTCCCGCTGCCGTCCAGGAGCGCATTGCCTTCAAACAAGAAATCCAACGGCGCTCCCACGACAAGTCTTGTCGTCCTCTCCTGCCTCTGCTCTCAGGCCAAGTCGTCCGAATGCAGTCCCCCTCCGGTCACCCCAGGCTTGCCATTTGTCATCGGTACTGCTGGTTCGCCGCGGTCCTACCTTGTCGACCATGACGGTACCATTTACCGCCGGTCCCGGCAACATCTGCGGCTTGTTAACGAGCCACCACCGCCGCCTGCGGATCCCTTTTCCCCCCACTGTCGACAACGCTGCCTGCCCCTCCGGCCAGTCCTCCCTCGCCTGCCCGTCTTCCCACTACTGCTCCTGCTTCCCCTGCTCCTTCTCCGTTTTCTCGTTCTCCTCCTGGTTCCCCGGTTCTCTCCCCCGCGCCGGCTCCTACTCATGCTCCGCCTGCAGAAGGGGGGGATGGCGAACTGCGTACCCGGTCCGGGCGGGTGGTCAGGCCGCCTATCCGTTATGGTGAATTTGTTTAACTGTTTGCTCACCTGCTCGTAGCGTATGAGACGTGGATCCATTTACAAATGCCTTTGCGGCGGCCCCAGCCCCGGCCCCTCCCCCCCAACCCCCGCAGCATTGGGCATTGTGACATCACAAAACGGAACCTTCATTTACATTCTATTGCTGAGAGCTGTTTGTTTAACATTTTGAAATTTCCCCATTCCCTATCACCCCCACACACGTGGCGACGCCCTGCGACACGTGTGACAAATCGAAATGAATCCGTTTACATATGCCTTTGCAGCACCCACAGCCCAAGCCCCTCTCCCCCAACCCCACAGCCTGTGTCGAAAGGCGTCGCAGCGAGTGTGGGGGTGATAGGGAATGGGGAAATTTCAAAAATGTTTTAAAAAAACAGCTCTCAGCAATAGAATGTTAATGAAGGTTCCGTTTTGTGTGATGTCACAATGCCCAATGCTCAAAGATGTCCAATCGAAATGAACCAATTTACATATGCCTTTGCAGCAGCACAGCACCAGCCCCTCCCCCCCCACCCCCGCAGCCTGTGTCGAAGGGCGTCGTCACGTGTGTGGCAATAGAGAAAGAGGATTGGGGGTGATAGGGAATGGGTAACAGATGGACTGCCCCTACCCCTCCTACTTCAACTCTCCCTCCCCACTCTTCCCCCTCGCTCCTCTACCCTCCCTCCCCTCCCACACCCTCTCTTCCCCCTCCACCACCCCTCTTCACCCCCATCTCCCACCCACCCCCTTCACCTCTCTCTTGCACCACTCCCCGTTACCCCTCTGCCCCTCACTCCCCACTGTTCCCCTCTCCCTCCCCACCTCTCTCCCTCCCCCTCCCTCTCTCCCTCTCTTCCCCCTACTCCTCTCCCCTTCCCCTCATCCCCTCCCCCCCTCTCCCCCCTTCCTGCCCTCCCCGCTCTCCTCCCACTCCCCACTCTCCTCCCCCTCCCTCTCACCCACCCTGATCTCCTCTCCCTCCCCAATCTCTCCCCTTTCCTCTTCCCCCTCTCCCCTCCCTCCCCCTCTCCTCTTCTCTCCCCACCCCATCTCCCTCTCCCCTCTTCTCTCCCCACCACGTCTTCCTCTCCACCCCTCCCCCGCCTGTGTTTGGGGGGTGGTTAGTGTGAGTGTGATGCCGCAGCCCCCCCCCTCCCGCAAACGCGTATTGGGAAAACAGCCCGCCAACAGTCTCTCTGTCTTTAAGACGGAACTGCAGATGCTGGAAAATCGAAAGTACACAAAAAAAAACTGTATATCATCAGCGGGTTCAGCAGCATCTATGGATCAAAGAAAATATGCAACGTTTCGGTAGAAAACCATTCTGAGGATGGGCTTCGACCCAAAGCGTTGCCTATTTCCTTCGCTCCATAGATGCTGCTGCACCCGCTGTGTTTCTCCAGCTTTTTTTTGTGTACCAGTCTCTCTCTCTCTCTCTCTGCCCTTCTCTCTTCACAGCCCACGGCTCAACTCATGCACGCCCGCTCCAACCCCCCCCATTCACCTCTCTCCCCCATCCTCTCTTTCCTCTCTCCACCCCTCTCCTCTCTCCCCCTTCCTCTCCACCCTACTTTCCCCTCTCCTCTTCTCTCCCCACCCCGTCTTCCTCTCCCCTCTTCTCTCCCCACCCCGTCTTCCTCTTCCCCCCTCACCCCATCCCCCCCGAGTGTGTTTGGGGGTGATTAGTGTGAGTTTGGGGGGTGGTTAGTGTGAGTGTGATGCCGCAGCCCACCCCCCCTCCCGCAAACGCGCGTTGGGAAAACAGCCCGCCAACAATCTCTCTGTCTTTAAGACGGAACTACAGATGCTGGAAAATCGAAGGTACACAAAAAAACCTGTATATCATCAGCGGGTGCAGCAGCATCTATGGATCGAAGTAAATAGGCAACGTTTCGGTAGAAAACCAGTCTGAGGATGGGCTTCGGCCCATAGCGTTGCCTATTTCCTTCGCTCAATAGATGCTGCTGCACCCGCTGTGTTTCTCAAGCTTTTTTTTGTGTACCAGTCTCTCTGTCTCTCCCATCTCTCTCTCTCTCTCTCTCTGCCCTTCTCTCTTCACAGCCCGCGACTCGACTCATGCACGCCCGCTCCAACCCCCCCCCTTCACCTCTCTCCCCATCCTCTCTTTCCTCTCTCCACCCCTCTCCTCTCTCCCCCTTCCTCTCGACCCTCCTCCTCCCCCTCTTCAAATTTTTTTTTTCTAACATTAAATTTTCCCTCTGCCCCAACACCTCTAGACGCATCTGAGAGGTGAGTGCTATTCGCCAGTGGATAGGGTGGAGATGGGATAAAAGAAGCAAATTAAAAAATTAAAATAATATCAAGGGGTGTGATGAGTTTGTGTGTTTGTGGGTGCTGGATTACGTGCTTTGGAGGAAAGGGGGTGATTAGTGTGACGCCACAGCCTTCCCCCCCCCCTCCCCCACAAACGCACGTTCGGTGTCCAGACCCAACGGGTCTGCACTTGGTCTAGTACCATCTAAAAATGCACTGTAGTTCCTTGTCCAGGCTATTCGGAAAGCACCTTCTAAACTTACATAAGAATAATGGCCCTGTCCCACTTCTTCTTCTTCTTCTTCTTCCGTGTGGCGTGCACAGTCTAAAGTTGCACAGCCTAAACGTGCACACAACTTGTTCTATTTGATCTTCTGTGTGTGCACGTCGAGTTGATTGCATTAGTTGAAACAGGGCGGACCACGTGAAGGTTGCAATCTTCCACCCCGGCCCTGTCCTACGATCCAAGAGCTCTCCCCAGTTTAAAAAAAAATCAAATTCGTGGTAAGCACGGAGAATGAACGTAGCGGGTATGTCGGAGCTCGGGAACGTCTCTTAGCAGCTCGTAACGCTAACGGCAGGTACTCGGGAAGACTCGCTAATGGCAGGTAAGCTCGGGAAGACGTGAAGATTTTTTAACATGTTGAAAAATGTCCACGAGAGCCCCGAGTACCGACGAGCGGCCATTACCGTAAATCTCAGAGTTTGAATCAGGGCAAACTCGGGAGAGCTCTTGGAATGAACTCGTACCATGGGACAGGGCCATAACTTAGCAAGTGTCTGGGAACATCACCATTTGTAGATCCCCTTGAAATTGCACATCAGTCTGACTTGCAAGTATATTGTCAGTCCTTCACTGTTACTGCATCTAAATCCTGATACCAAGAGCCCGGTCAGAATATGCTTTAGATTCCAGCACCTGCCATCTCTGGCATCTATCAAAGTTGACCTGTCTAAAATGAGGGAAACACCTTTTGATGAGATGTATTCCCAAAGTTTTGTATATTCTCGGGTGAATTTATAAGATCTCACAGCAATATTCAAAGAAAAGTAAGATAGTTGTCTTGGTGACTTCGTCAACAGATGTTCCAATGGTCCAATGGTGCTTTATTTGTCACATGTGCAACTGCACAGTGAAATTATTTTTGCATATTTACACATGCAGGCTTCTTTTAAACATTGCACAAAAACAGACAATGATTTATTTCACCAATGTTTGCAGGACTCTGCTGTAAACAAATGATAGTTGCTTGATTTCCCAATGATTATACTGAAAAAGTAATGTTGGAAAGAATCTGGATATCCTGAGGTCATGAGAAGCAGTAGATGTAAAGTAATGCAGTAGATCTACATACTACTCTTTTTCAGTGCTTATTGAATGAAAGTAAAAGACCTCCTCCTCTCGAAGAAGTACAAATTCAGCAAGGCTGCAAAATTATCATTGATTTACACTGGATGGAAGCATGTTAAGAGATATACACTGAGCTGATTTAATGACCAATGCCCTGCATGCAGGTTCTGCAAGAACTAATAGGATTGCACTGTTTGGAGTGTGCATAGTCCCGATGGGCCGAATGGCTCCTGTATAGTAACAAGTGAAGTGGCAGATTATTATATCGTTCGAGAGATCGCTCCTTCTAAGCCAGTTAGGAGACAGCATGGGGTTAGGAGAATGTCGTTTTATGCATGTGAGCTCTCCACGAGACTTTCAGAGCTTTTCTAAAGATAAATCTTCATAACACACTTTTGATTAATAGTTTCTTTATTGTTGAAGAGAAAGTAAGATATTCATCCAACCTTCTTCTTTGACTCGTACACCTTAATCTTCGTCAAAATCCAGCATATCGCTTTTTTTTTAAAAAAAATTTTAAAAATATTTTTATTTTATTAGAAGTAAGTACAATTGTATACAATCATATTTTCATAATACCTTTTATGTACAGCTTCTTATTTTTTAAATTTTTTGAAATAAAGAAGAAAAAGAAAAAAGTTAGATAATGAAAAATAGAAAAATGTGAGATATATAGTGTGTGAAAAAGAAAAATAAAGAATGAAATAAGAAAGTTGAGACATAGAAAATAGAAGAAAGAGAATAAATGAAAAGAAGAGAAGCAAAGAAAATAGAAGGAGATCATTTATAATCTTGACCATCCGCAGTCACGGATTAGCTTTTACACCTGTTTTGCACCATATGTTTCCAAAAAGACGACAAATGGAGACCAACTCGTTATGAATTGGTCAAATTTATCTGTTAGGAGGAATCGCATTTCCTCAAGATGTGCGGTATCCAACATACTTGCAATCCACATTTTGAGCGTTGGTATTGGTGTATTTTTCCAAAATTTCAATATTAATTTTTTTGCTATTATTAAACCATAATTAAAAATTGACTTTTGAGATGAGCTCAATTTGTTCCCGTCTTCCATTACCCCAAATATAATCAATTCATTATTGGGTTCCATTTTTGTCTTAAATAATTTTGTAAATATTTCGAAAATATCACTCCAAAATCCATGAAGTTTTATACAAGAAACAAAAGAGTGTGTTATAGTTGCTTCTTGGATTAAACATTTATCGCAAATGGGCGATATATTTGGATAAAATTTATTTAATCTTGTTTTTGAGTAATATAATCTATGTAAAATTTTAAATTGGATTAGATTATGTCTTGCGTTAATCGAACACTTGTGAATGTATGTCAAATACTTTTCCCATGTAGCCTTCGTAATTTTTATCAATAATTCCCGTTCCCACTCTTCTCTAATTACCTCGGTCACAGGTAAATCTATATTTAAGATACTATTATATAAATATGCTATTAATTTTTGTGTATCAGCTTTTATATTCATTACTTCTTCTAGTAAATCAGGAGTTATTTTTTTGATATCCCTGTATGTATGTCTTCAAAAAATTACAAATCTGAAAATATTTAAAATAATGAGTGTTTTTCAGTTTAAATTTTAATTGTAATTGTTGAAATGATAATAAATCTCCCATTTCATACATATCCCCGATCCTTTTAATTCCTAAACTTTCCCATTGATTATATATTTTATCCATCATAGATGGTTTAAATAAAGGATTATTCGCTATCGGTGTTAACAATGATAGGTTTCTTAATTTTAAGGATAGTTTTATTTGTTTCCATATTCTTATTGTATCTTGTATAATTGGGTTTTTCTTATATATTGTATTGTTCATTTTTTTCGGGGAGAAGAGGATTGTTCCTATATTACAAGGATAACATATCGCTTTTAAATGTTAGAAAACTCCTCATGACACAGCATAGCTCCACATGGTCGAAGGATATTCCTTCTTACCATGTTGAGCTCCAAAGCCAAAATTAACTAGCTAACAGCTTCTGCGCAAAATCCCAGCAGCAAGCACGCCACCGACTATGTAATAAATTCCACCCACATAATTACAGGCTGGCAACATTTAAAGGCAAATGCCATAATTCATGACACACAAAATAAAGCCAAATGCCACTACAACAAGTGAGCAGGGATAAAACTAATATTGAGTGGAATTGGCTTCCAAACTGATCTTTGGATTGTCCACTTGCAAAACTATAAGCTGCGCATTTCTTTTTAATAAAGTCTGCAGCTTCAACTTTCTTTTCTGGGCCAAACAGTTTTTTGTCTGACAGGGCCGGGAGAAATACCAGTCAAAACTATTCTCATGTTCTACTTGTCAAGCAGCGGTGGTAATGATCGCTCAACAATAAAAGAATAGTAATTATTGAACCCACAACATAGAGTGAGAAAAGATCTTTATGTTCGGGTTGGCAGAAAAGATTTAACTGAAATGTTCCATTATGTTATGTTTGATCCAGCATGCAGAATGAGGATTATTCCCTTTGACTGATTTCAGCCATCATCCAAGCATCCCCTGTCCCAAGAACCAAAATATCAGAAATCTTTAGCTAAATCATTAGTCTTTGAGAGAAAAACTGTCTCTAGCTCTTTGTGTCTGACTGGACTTGCTCCAGATAATCCAATACGCAACAGAGCACTATCCAGAAATAACCTCATTTATCTTGCAACCATTGCATCTTTTCATAGGAATCTGCAAAATGCCTTCTTGAAGAACAGAATGGACTCTTGCCTTCAACTTCTTAGAAAACTTTGCATCTTCTGATTAATATAGAAAACCGTGTCATTTTGACAGCCTTTCCAAGTAATCTGCTTTTTCATAGCTAAAACCAACTCTAATCACATCCAATTTGTCATTTTAATTGAATGCTCTTCAGAACTTTAACAACTCAAATACTTGAATCTATAATTACTTAAGCCACCATCTCTTAAATATGAATTAGGAGCAGGAATAGAGCAATTGATCTTCAAATCCTTGCCTGCCATTTAATAAGATTATGATTGTAACCTGAAGTCTACTTTCCCATTGTTCCGCAGTAACAAATCACTCTCTTACTGATCAAGAATTGATCTACATGGTGGTGCAGCGGTAGAGTTGCTGCCTTACAGCGCTTGTAGTGCCGGAGACCCGGGTTCGATCTCGACTACAGATGCTGTCTGTACAGAGTTTGTACGTCATCCCCGTCACCGCATGGGTTTTCTCCGAGATCTTGTGGTTTCCTCGCACACTCCAAAAAAGTACAGGTATGTAGATTAATTGGCTTGGTGTATGTGTAAATTGTCCCTAGTGTGTTAATGTACGGGGATCGCTGGTCACTGCGTTCTCGGTGGGCCGTAGGGCCTGTTTCCGCACTATATCTCTATACTAAACTAAACTACCACTGCTTTAAGAATACTCAGAGACTCTACTTCCATTGCATTTTGCAGAAGAGAGTTTGAGTTCCAAAGACTCATCACATCCTGACAGAAAACATTTAGCCTCATCTCTGCCTTAAATGGGCGACCTTTTGATTCTTAAACAGTAATCAGCAGCTCTAGCTTTTACCACAAGAAGAAATGTCTTTTCCACGCCCATCCTCATAAAATCTCTCAACGTGTTATGTGTTTCAATTGTCACCTCTCACTCTAAATTTCAGTGGATTCAAGCCAAGCCCATCCAAACAAATCTCATGACTAACCTCTCATTGCAGGAATCAGTCTAACCTCCTGTGAACTCATTCCAATGCATCAGTAATCTTTTTAAAATAAAGAGATGAGCACTCAGATGTGGTCTCACCAAGGCCCCATATAATAAGAGCATTGTATCCCTATGTTTGTACTCACTTCTTATAGAAATAATTTCAACGTTATGTTAGCTTTTCTAATTACTTTCTGTAGCTGCTGCAAACACTTTGTGAATGTAAACACGAGTCACCATGCTGAATTATCTTCAGAGCCGAATTATCTTAACCAAACATATCTTTGTTGTTTGCTTCTGCACCACATATATAGTTGCAAAGTCCTTCTAAATATTCACAAAATAATTAATGTTCACTGAAAACATTGGAGTACCCACCTTTCGTTCTCTAAAATACTGTTGACTGTGTGCATGAGTTGTGTTGGAAACCATACCGGACAGTCTGAGGTTGTGAAGGCAACAAAATAAATGAAGATTGTTTATTTTGTGAAGTAACATTAGCAAATTTGCAGAAGACACAAAGCTGGATGGCAGTGTGAACTGTGAGGAGGATGCTATGAGGATGCAGGGTGACTTGGACAGGTTGGGTGAATGGGCAGATGCATGGCAGATGCAGTTTAATGTGGATAAATGTGAGGTTATCTATTTTGATGGCAAAAACAGGAAGGCAGATTATTATCTAAATGGTGTCAAGTTGGGAAAAGGGGAAGTACAACGGGATCTGGGGGGGTTCTTGTTCATCACTCACTGAAAGTAAGTATGCAGGTACAGCAGGCAGTGAAGAAAGCAAATGGCATGTTGGCCTTCATAACAAGAGGAGTTGAGTATAGGAGCAAAGAGGTCCTCCTGCAGTTGCGCAGGACCCTGGTGAGACCACACCTGGAGTATTGTGTGCAGTTTTGGTCTCCAAACTTGAGGAAGGACACTCGTGCTTTTGAGGGAGTGCACAAAGTTAATTCCCGGGATGGAGGGACTGTCATATGTTGATAGATTGGAGCGGCTGGGCTTGTATACTCTGGAATTTAGAAGGATGAGAGGGCATCTTATTGAAACATATAAGATTATTAAGGGTTTGGACACGCTAGAGGCAGGAAACATGTTCCGAATGTTTAAGAATAAGTGGCAAGCAATTTAGAACGGAGATGAGGAAAAACGTTTTCACACAGAGAGTTGTGAGTGTGTGGAATTCTCTGCCTCAGAGGGCGGTGGAGGCTGGTTCTCTAAATGCTTTTCAAGAGTTAGATAGAGCTCTTAGGGATCGCGGAGTTAAGGGATATGGAGAGAAGGCAGGAACGGGGTACAGATTGTGGATGATCAGCCATGATCACATTGAACGGCGGTGCTGGCTCGAAGGGCTGAATGGCCTACTCCTGCACCTATTGTCTATTTATTTCCTATCTATGAGTTTATAACTGTTTTGAAAACTGTTTCATATAAGTGTGGGGAAGTGCCATGAGAGGGATACATGCACTTGATCTATTTCCATCCTTTGAATAATTTAACAACAAAATCTTGTGCCCAAACCAAATGGACTTTTATCCACCCAAGCAAATTTTTTCATCGGAAATGTTTAATGCCAAAATTTACCCCTATCTTTGGCAATTAACAAAATGTTACCTTGTCGAAGATTACATTTTCAAAATTTAAAGTTTATTATCTGTTCCGCGCAAGTTATTAACGTCTATAATTAAAGATAGTGACTGATCACCTTGGCAAATTTGAGCTGATAAGTAAAAGCCAATGTAGATTAGCAAGGATAGATCTTGTCTAAATAACTGAGTGGAATGAGATGTATTCCAGAAGCCATTTATTACCTAAGTCAGCCATTTATTATGCTAAGTCAGAGAATGTTACCTCAAATTAAAGCACTTGGGCTGATAGTCAAATGACTGACTTGTTTAGAAGGTTGGTACAGCAATAGAATAAGACGGTTGGAGACCTTGGGTGTATTAAAGTTGTGACAAAGTTGCCTATTATACCCCTTAAAGCCAATTTCCCTCCGGGGATGAATAGTAAGATTAAACGAGAACTTACCTAAGTTTGAAGTTTGATCTTTATTTTATGAGGAGTTACGTAGGTGATTACGTGAAGAACCCCGCCAGTGCGCCTGCGCGTCAATCTTTAAAGCAGCGGTGTGAAATCACAAAAAACAACAACCGAAGTAATATAGTCTCATAATAAAACGAGTAATACAAGAACTTCCATCTGACCTTTATGATAGAGGGTAGGGTCGTGGCGGGCACGTAATCACCTACGTAACTCCTCATAAAATAAAGATCAAACTTCAAACTTAGGTAAGTTCTCGTTTAATCTTACTATTTTACTTCGGAGTCACGTGAGTGACTACGTGAAGATTTTAAAGCTTTGTGATTTCATGCCGTAGATCAATCCCGGCTTCTCACTGCATTGATTGACTCGGAACGAGAAATAATCAATCATGCATTCATAATAACAATTGTACCACAAATGCAGTAATTCATTTCAATAATGAAATTAATCAGATCCCCTTTAAACCAGAGGAATTTACACAGAACTTAAAATAGTTTCTGCAAACAATCCCGCATTAACAATAGGCCGATGGTAAAAATGTTGAAACTTCAACTCATTGGACCACCCGGCAGCTGCGAGGATATGGTCGACGGGGACGTCTTTTGCCCTGGCCGCCAACGTTTCTGCTGCCCTAGTCAAGTGAGACGTAAAAACATGAGTGTTAATACCAGCAGCTGTTAAGACTTCTTTTATCCATCTGGAAATAGTCTGTATTGAAACTCTCTTGTGTGGTTTCTTGTGTGTGATCATCAACCCAGTTTCCGTATTTCTCAAATTCTTTGTGACCTCAATGTATTGTAACAAATATGTCTTAATACAGAGACAAGGATCATTTGGGTATGCTGCTAGCATAATTTTAAATCCTGTCACACCTGGCCTAATTTGCTTTAGTAGGTCATAGATATAGAATGTAACCTTATCTTCAGTTACTTCCATACTGTCTATTTGTAATTTTCCAAGTGTTTGCACTCGTTGTGCTGTCACTCATGCCATAAGCATGAATACTTTCATACTGAGCTTGGCCAAAGGTAAAGACACACTTGATGACCATTCACGAAGTAGTTTCAGTACCACACTTGCATCCCAGATTGTCATGTACCTAGGTTTCGGTGGTTTGGAATTAAAGATTCCTTTCATTAGTCTGGAAACAATTGGGTGTGACCCAATTGGGTTTCTTTCTGAATCCAGAACCAAATATGAGGACAATGCACTTCTGGCTGAATTAATTGCACTACAACTCAGACCTTCATCATAATAAAGTTTTGACAGAACTTCTAAACATTTGAAATATCTGCAGTACTATATTGCACATTCTTATCTACACAGAACTCTTCCCATTTCTTAATATAAGAAAGGTACTGTTTTTGAGTGCTCTTCCTCCAGGCTGCCGTAAGCATGTCCACAGTACGCTCAGACAGTCCTCGTCCCAGAAAAGCCATTCTTAAAACCTGCAAATCAACAAATCCAAACGATCATATAATGGATGTTGTTCCCCTGTTACAGGGTGCAGCAATAAATTACTCCTTTTTGGGATTTTCATCAACATTTGTGTTGTTAATTCTAATATCAATGGATACCATGGCTGTGTAGGCCAATCTGGTACTACCAATACCCTTGAAGCAGCATCTTGCCTGATTTTAAGCCAACATTGGCTTATGAGGCAGAAAGGAGGAAATATATATGAAAACATGCCACCCCAATGTAGCGAGAAAGCATCAATCGCCACTGCTCCTGGATCTGGTTTCTATGAGACATATCTCGATAGCTGATGATTCAAGTCGATGTCGGGCATTCCAAATCTGATTACTATATCATTGAATACCTCTTGATTCAACATCCATTCTTTATTATCATGGAACTTTCGTGACCTGGTGTCTGCTATCGTGTTCATTCTACCTGGTAGATAGATAGCTGAAATCCAAATGTTCTTTTCAATACACCAAGACCAAAGTTGATTTAACCATTTTGTCACATGACACCGACTTAATTCCACCCATATCATTAATATAGGCAACTGCTGTTGTGTTTATTAATTTGAACTTTTGTTAGAACAATAAGCTTGGAGTCCATAGAAACCTCCTAAAAGCTCCAAATAGGTAATTCCCCATGTCTGCAGTAACAATAACTCTTCCTGATTCCATCTGCCTCCGCAGCTAGATGTTAAGTCGGTTGCACCCCATCCTAGTGCACTGGCATCAGTTTGTAATATCATGGAAGGTTGTTCAATCAGCACTTTGCCTGAACTGCTTGAGACATGTAGAATCCACCACTGCAGATTAGAAACAGCATTTGTTGTTACTTGCATGGTTCTATCAAAATGACCAGCATTTACTCTCAGTGCCTGTTCTTTGATTCTCTGCAGCTGTTGATAATGTAATGGTCCATACTGGACTGCTGGGAATCTACTAATTTTCCCAGTACTCGAGCCACCTGTCTGATTAAAGGTTTTTGCTCGTTTAACAGATTACTGCAATCTTTAATCAACTCCACCCTTTTTTCACTGGGCAAAGTAATTTTCATTTGGGTTGAATCAATTGTGAACCCCAAATAATCAATCGAGGTACATGTTTTTAACCTTGATTTCTTTGGATGAATTTAGAAACCCCCAAACTTTCAAAAGTTTGATTTCATACCTGCAACAGATGCTTCTGTTGACTGTTTTGTCCTTCCTATAATCAGGACATCATCCAGGTATGCCATTAGTACATGCCCCTGGCTCTCAGCAACCCCAGAATTGATTTTAACAATTTTATGAATATTCTGGGAGCGGACGTTAACCCATTAGGCAGAGCTTTGAACTGCCCTAACTGGTTCATCCATGTAAATTTAAGATACTTCATATCTTCCAAGTGAACAGACACTGAACAAAAGGATTCAGACTTGTCAAGTCTATAATAATCCTACATCCTCCATCCTTTTTTGATCGAGGGAATATATTTGACCCAAATTGGTGAATTTGGTAGACTGATTCTTCAATAACACCTTTTATATATAGGGTTTTGAAGCGCAGCTTGAACCTCCATTACTTTGCAAAGTGGAGAGTTCTGCTAGGAACATGCTGGACAGGCAAATCATAATTTGGATTGAATTGAATTCGAAATCCTTGTATATTATTCAGAATTACCACATCTGAAGTAATCTTCTTCCAATTGTTATAGAAGAGACGTAATCTGCCTCCAACTTTTGGACTTAATCCAGTTAGTATGTTCCCATGAGAACCAGGTCCACCTACCTCTTGAGTCATTTGAGTACTCTGAGATCCCTGGATTCTCCCGGAAGCACCACCACTGGTTCTTACTCCTGCTGCAGGCCGCCAGCTACATCCCTGCGTTGATGAGCGAATTGGTCCTGGTCCAGGATCCGTATGACGTCTGAAAGGATACTTCCTCTTTACAGACTTTGCAACCACTGATGTTTTCATCAATCCTGTTTTCACTTCATCATCCAACTCTTTAATACGTCTCCCGAGATCCTCTCCAAAGAGTAAGTTGGGTGATTGTTTATTACTTGGTTTGCAGAGTGCTGCGAATTTCGGATTCATAGTAGGCCGTATAGCACCTTCCTCAGATAATTGATCTCGAAGTGGGTGCTGCATAGCAACCCCAGTGCTTCCTGATGCAACTTCGTCATCTCTTGGCTGTTATCTGCTATTCTGGTAAAAGCAGTTATTCCAGAACCCAGCAGCTTTAATATTCTCTGCAACTGATTCCAGATAATTTGGTTCACTGCTGCTGCTTTCAGCAACCCACAGTTACTTGGGGTCTCCTGCTTTCTTGCAGTCTCATCCATCTCCTGCTGTTCCAGCTGATGGGAAACCAAGTAATTTATTTAAGGAGGCCAGTTCTTCTCCTAATTGCTCTCCTGACCCTGACGGGGCAGCGAATCCTACTGCCAGGGGTGGAACATCTGGCAGCTGCCGTTCATCGCCTTGTACAGCCTCACCGTCAGAGTCGGGGTCTGAAATCTCATGACCCGTAGCACGCTCCTCATCCCTGAGGGTGCATTCCATCAGCCCTGTACCAGGTGCTGTTGAGCTGCTTCCAGCAGCTTGGATTTTAGTACACTCCTCCCTGAGTGAACTTTGCTCCAACAGCCTATGTAAAAGGCTTTCTATTTGGGCAATACACTCGAAAGCAGTATCTAGCCCTGGAGCTACTTCCATTGCCTGGGACTCCCTCCGTGGGCCGTTGGGATTAAAACTTCGCCTTTTGCCCGACAGGCGCTGACTGTGTTTTCACCAGCCCCAGGTCCACAGTCGCTATGCTCACCGCTGCCGACTGTACCGGGGTTTAGAGGCGGTTGGTCTCTAATCGCGGACTCCCGACTTTCCCGACTTTCTGTTGGCTGAGTCGCTCGCCTCTTCCACCTGCCCGTTTTTTACCATGGCGTCTGTGGAAAAAATCCCCACAGACCCACAGTAAACGGACCTGGAAAACATGAAAAAAGTTTTTACTTACCTTGTAGTTGAAAAACTACAAACCACTGGAGGAGCTCTGCTCCTCACGTCCGTTTGCGTCAAGGCGTCTGACGTAATGACGCGCAGGCGCACTCTGATGCGGGGTTCTTCACGTAGTCACTCACGTGACTCCGAAGTAAAATAAAGCTTATTGTATCATATCGTATCGTAAGCATTTCTGCTAAGGCCTTAACTATTTGCTTTATTTAACATTAACTAAAATTAGACAATAGATTGACATGAATCCAAGTTTGCCAAAGGCATAAGGACTACTGGTAAAGTAATTATCGACCACAGTATAAAACTACAAAAGACAGTAGTCATTCATTAAATGGAAATTAATTATTTTATCATTATTAATTATTAAATGGAAAGTCATTAATTATTAATTATTATACTGTATTTTATACAGTAGTCATTAATTAAATGTAAAAAGAAATTGTGGCTGCTGAATTTCAACAAAAAGACAGTTTACATAGTTTTAACTGAGAAAAAGCTGAGAAGAATGGAGATTCAAAGCCTCTTCAGAATCCCATGAGCAAACAAATTGTAATACAGGGTCCAGTAGTATGTGAACACTTAAGGGCCTGTCCCACCAGCATGCGACTGCATGCATCTAGCGCGACCAAACGTGGTAGCTTGAGGCGTATGGCCTCGCGGGGTCGGTCCCACTTCCAACCGCGGAGCTGTATGGAGCTGGTCCCGACATCATACTCACCAATCAGCTGGGCAGGAGGCGGGCCGACTGAATTTGGACGTCGCACGGCATCGGGCGGTTACGTCATCACGCAACGGCACGCCGGACGGTGACGTCATCGTGCAATGCCACGCGCTAGGCGTACGCCGTCAAGACACTGCGTTCGGTGTCAAGACGCTGCGTACGGCGTCGAGGCGGTGCGTATGCCCGTCGAGGCAGTGCGTATGGCCTCAATGCGGCAGCGGGCCGGCAGGCCGTTGCCGGGCGGAATTTTTGGACAGTGTCAGTTTGTCGGGACCAGCTCCGCACAACTCCATACGGCTCCGGCGATCGAAGTGGGACCGGCCCCGCGAGGCCGTACGGCTAGCGCGACCACATTAGGTCACGCTAGCCGCATGCAGTCGCATGCTCGTGGGACAGGCCCTTTACTGAACAAATCTTTGTCACAACAAATAATTTTATTTTATTTAAGTCATCACGTAACTAAGGCAGTGTGCTTTATAACTAAGGGTAGGGAAGGCATTTAATCTTAAGGACCTGTCCCACTTGACCATCATTTGTGCCTCATTTATGCGTCATATGTAAAATAGGTCGACGTGTCGTTATGCGCAAATCACGCGTCATGCCGTGTGGTGCGCGTGACGTCATTAGAGTACCCTGCAGCGCACAGCGACGCATGGTTATGCACGGTGACGTAACCATGCGTCGCCACGTGATACACGTGACGTCAAGACGCCAGCGTACGACACCAATGCGTCAGCGTGCGTACCCAATGCGTCAGCGTGGCTAGCGAGGATTTCGAGCAGCACGAAATCCTGGAGCGCCACATGATACCGCTCGCAACTCCACACTCCACTCCTCTCCATGCGCCCGTCCCGCGCTACCCACATGCTACCCGTGCATCACAAAGCGACGACCACATTTTTGGTCGCGTAAATGGCGTGCAAAAGACAGCGAAGTGGGACAGGCCCTTTATGCACCACTTGCAAAATTGGCTTATAAGACTTCCCAAAATGTGGTTAATTTCAATGAGAGGGTGTTTAATTGGAAGAGATTAACAGAAAGTGCCCTCATACACTGAGCTGATAAATCTGTTTAATATTTCAAAGACTGTGGCTCTAATTCTAGGGACCATTGCAAGCATAAATTTCAAGTATAAATCATGCCTCATTGATCACTTGGAAAATCCCAGTGGAATTTGAAGGCTTGTTGAAGGTAGCTCGGCAATTTGTGACACACCTAATACAAAGGCTTGCATGATGTCAAATGTATGCTGAACCTACCGCGAGAGATACTTTGAACATGCAATTGAGCAAAACCTTAACGAGAAAAATTTGGAAAGCAAGGCCATTATTGCACCAGGTTACCCAAAGTTCATCACTGATGTATGTACCAACATCGGGGTAATATTTTTGGCACATTACAATACAAGTATATTGCTGCTTATCTGTGGCACATTGGCATTCAAAGGGTATTATCTGCATCACGTAATATGTAATATGATTGGCAAAACCAAAAAAAGATAATTCGCTATCACATACATTGCCACATGGAAGAAATACACGCAATCAGCATCTGATTGGAATACACTGAAGTAAACACAATGGCAGTTACAACCGCGAAACAGTGAATTAACTCAAAGTCTTTCCTGATGTAACCAGTGTCAAGAATGCCTTTGTTTCCCTTGAGTGTGAAGCAGGCATTGACAGAGATGTCTTAACTCACAGGCTGAGGATCTTACATCCGAGGACATTCAAGAGCAGGCAGAGATGATCCAGAAAATGAAACACTGGTTCTTTCACAAAATCTCATTGCAAAATTGTTAAAGGATTACTTTTCTAAAGTAGCAGAGACTTTATGCAATTTGACAAGAAAAATGATCCCGAAATAGAATGTAGCATAAAGGTTGTTCAAGGCATTGAGCTTATCAACATCCACCTCCATTCAAATAACACTTGCCACATCACAAACTTGTCTCACATGCCTCAGCCTTGTCCTCCTCCACCATGTAGATTATCCATCTCTCAAGCCATCTTCTTGTGCAGAAACATTTGCTTTTGCTCACTATGGTTTTTTTTAAATATAATGCTTTAAGTAATAAAAACAGCATTTCAATATCCCTTATATTGTTTTGATCTCACCTAACTAAATACTTCAGTACTTGGTAGATAGCTGAATTTCCATGAGAAATAATAGAAAGCCACCTCCTGCTATATGAATGTTCTTGCAGCAAGAAGTCCTTGAGGAATGTAACACCATTAGTAATCGGGAAAAAATCTGTACTCGGATCAAAAAAAAATAAAAAATGGTCATGCAATGTTAGTCTCAGTAAATTGATTCCTAGAATATATAGAGAGGATTATGGAGTGAGATTACAGAATGTGAAAAGTTACAGATGGCCTGATTAAGATTTGTTAACAATCATCGTGGAGAGAGAGAGAAACTTACTCCACTGGATAGGGCGCATTGAGTAATCTTAAAATTGGAGGCCAGCCATGACAGTAATGTTCGGAAACACTTCTTCTTTATATACGTAAAGTAATTCCCATTAAAACACAAATGCAGTTCAATTAATAATGTTAAACCAAAGACTGATACCATTTTGTTGGTTGATCAATATAAAGCCAAGACAGGTGGACAAGATTTGGATAATAATCGGTCTTCACTGATTCATGGAACAGACCTGAGGGGCTGAAGGTCAACTTTTTTTCCTATTTATTCTGACAGTGTAAGATGCAATTTGTTGTGAAGCCAACTTTTAATTCCCAAGGTATAGTACCCTTTTAATTATTGTGATGTATTCTAAAATGTGAAACTAAATTATTTCTGAGTCCTTATCCACTTAATAAGCAAAGAAGTTCCAAACAGTTTTTAAGTCAAACATCTGTTAATCATTTCCTGATTGTCTTTCCACCATCATGCAAAAGCATGTTTGAAACCAAACAGATGTGGACCTTTGAGTGCCAGACAAGCTGATGTAACCTCTGTTTTGCCAGTACAAATGAAACACTTTATTAAGGGTAAAAAAGTCATGAAATAATTTTAGTAACCTTGTACTGCTGCCAATCCCCTCTAACGTAAAAAGTTAAAATGAAATTAAAAATGTCGACCATCCTTTCATAATGACACATATTGTTAAAAATGTCTGGACACAAAATATTATTGTGCCAGAAGCAGAGAGAGTGAGTATTGGCTGGAAGTAGGTGAGTCAGAGGGAAAGAAGATTTAAAAAGAGAGCCAAAGGCCCAAGTTCGAGTAATTTACTAATTAGCCCTAAAGTTGTTGATTAGGTAACAGATAAAGAAGTGCAGCTGTAGTGGAGCGGCCTTGTTGGGAGTGGCCTTGTTAAGGTGAAGTGCCTTGGTGAGTAAAGTGTGAGACCTTGGCTCAAGAGACTTCGGCGAGGAGTCTGAGGCATGGAGGCTACACTTGAACGAAATTTGTGATTCCTGTCCACTGAAGAAATGGCAGGCAAGTCAATAGACAATAGGTGCAGGAGTAGGCCATTCGGCCCTTCGAGCCAGCACCGGCATTCAATGTGATCATGGCTGATCATCCCCAATCAGTACCCCGTTCCTGCCTTCTCCCCATATACCCTGACTCTGCGATCTTTAAGAGCCCTATATAGCTCTCTCTTGAAAGTATCCAGAGATCTCCACCGCCCTCCGAGGCAGAAAATTCCACAGACTCACAACTCTCTGTGTGAAAAAGTGTCTCCTCATCTCCGTTCTAAATGGCTTACCCCTTATTCTTAAACTGTGGCCCCCTGGTTCTGGACTCCCCCAACATCGGGAACATGATTCCTGCCTCTAGCGTGTCCAAACCTTTTATAATCTTATATGTTTCAATAAGATTCCCCCTTATCCTTCTAAATTCCAGAGTATACAAGCCCAACTGCTCCATTCTCTCAGCATAACAGTCCCGCCATCCCGGCAATTAACCTTGTGAACCTATGCTGCACTCCCTCAATAGCAAGAATGTCCTTCCTCAAATTAGGGGACCAAAACGGCACAACAATACTCCAGGTGTGGTCTCACTAGGGCCCTGTACAACTACAGAAGGACCTCTTTGCTCCTCTACTCAACTCCTCTTGTTATGAAGGCCAACATGCCATTCGCTTTCTTCACTGCCTGCTGTACCTGCAAGCCTAATTTCATTGACTGATGAACAAGGACCCCCAGATCCTGTTGTACTTCCCTTTTCCCAACTTGACACCATTTAGATAATAATCTGCCTTCCTGTTTTTGCTACCAAAGTGGATGACCTCACATTTATCCACATTAAACTGGATCTGCCATGCATCTGCCCACTCACCCAACCTGTCCAAGTCACCCTGCATTCTCATAGCATCTTCCTCACAGTTCACACTGCCAGCCAGCTTTGTGTCATCTGCAAATTTGCTAATGTTACTTTGAATCCCTTCATTTAATTCATTGATGTATATTGTAAATAGCTGCGGTCCCAGCACCGAGCCTTGCGGTACCCCACTAGTCACTGCCTGCCATTCTGAAAAGTCGGTACAGTGTGTTTCATGCAGGGTGTGGGAAGTCAGGGACACCGCTGGAGCCTCTGGAAACTACACCTGCAGAAATTGTGTCCAGGTGCATCTCCTGAATAAACGTGTTGGGAAACTAGAGCAGCAGTTGGATGACCTCAGGGCCATCCGGGAAAACAAGAGTTTCCTGGACAGGACCTACAGTGAGGTTGTCACGCCAAGGATACAGGAAGAGCGAAGGTGGGTGACTGTGAGAAAGAGGAATAAATGTGGAGTGCAGGAGACCCCGGTGGCTGTACCTACTGAAAACAGGTACACCCTCTTGGGAGCTGTCGGGCCAGACAATGCTTCCAATCCTAGCGATGAGACTCGACCGGCGAGACCGACGTCGGGCAGAGTCAAAGTGGTGGGTGACTCCATTGTCCGAGGTGCGGACAGGAGATTCTGTGGCAGCAGGCGAGACTCGAGGATGGTCTGTTGCCTCCCTGGTGCCAGGGTTCAAGATGTCACGGGCTGACTTCAAAACATCCTCGAGAGGGAAGGTGAACAGCCGGCAGTAGTTGTGAACTTGGACACAAATGGCGTCAGGAAGAAGAGGAAGGAGGTTCTGCAACGTGAGTTTAGAGTGTTAGGAAAACAACTGAAAAACAGGACTTCTTGGGTTGTTATCTCTGGATTGCTTCCTGTACCTCGTGCTGGTGAGGGCAGGGACAGGGAGATAGGGGATCTGAATGTGTGGATGTGGTGCAGGGAGCAAGGATTTAGCTTTATAGACCACTGCGATCTCTTCTGGGGTAGGGGTGACCTGTACAAGAGGGACGGGTTACACCTTAACTGGAGGGGGACCGACGTTCTGTCAGGCAGGATTGCTAGTGCTACATGTGTGGGTTTAAACTAAATAGTGGGGGGGGGAGGGATTGACAAATTGGAAGTAGAAAGATGGTTAAAGGGGAAGTGAGTACAGGAAAAGTTATGAAAGACTTCCGAATTAATGGGAAGGAAAGTTCGAGAAGGGATAAGAGAGTAAGGTAAGGGCCAATAGTGACCGGTATGAGAAGGGAGGTGAATACTGAAGTTAAAGTATTGTATATTAATGTGCAAAGTATACAAAATAAAGTGGATGAGCTTGAGGCTCAGTTAGAAATTGGCAAGTATGATGTTGTGGGAATTACAGAGACATGGCTGCAAGAGGACCAGGGCTGGGAACTGAATATTCAGGGGTATACCTCCTATTGAACAGACAGACAGATGGGCAGAGGGGGTGGGGTAGCTCTGTTGGTAAGGAATTAAATTCTGTCCATTGCGAGGGACAAAAAATCAGGAGCTGTAGAGTCAGTATGGATAAAACTGAGGAATTGTAAGGGTAAAAAGACCCTAATGGGAGTTATCTACAGGCCCCCAAAACCAGCCTGGATACAGGGTGCAAGTTGAATTAAAATTTTAAATTGGCATGTCGCAAAGGTAATGCTATGGTGGTTATGGGATATCTCAACATGCAGGTAGACTGGGAAAATCAGGTTAGTACTGGACCCCAAGAAAGGGAATTTGTGGAGTGCCTCCGAGATGGATTCTTAGAGCAGCTTGTACTGGAGCCTACCAGGGAGAAGGCAATGGTACACAAAAATGCTGGAGAAACTCAGCGGGTGCAGCAGCATCTATGGAGCAAAGGAAATAGGTAACTTTTCGGGCCGAAACCCTTCTTCAGACGCAAAAGGGAGAAGGCAATTCTGGATTTAGGGTTGTGTAATGAACCAAATTTCATAAGGGAACTCAAGTTTGAGAGGGTGAAGGGAAAATCAGCAGTGTCAGTATTACAGTTGAGCAAAGGGGACGATGGAGCCATGAGGGAGGAGCTGGCCAAAGTTGACCGGAAAGTGACCCTAGCAGGGATGACAGAGGAACAACAATGGCAGGTATTTCTGGGAATAATGCAGAAGGTGCAGGATCAGTTCATTCCAAAGAGGAAGAAAGATTCTAAGGGGAGTAAGAGGCGACCGTGGCTGACAAGGGAAGTCAAGGACAGTATAAAAATAAAAGAGAAGAAGTATAACATAGCAAAGATGAGCAGGAAGCCAGAGGATTGGGAAACTTTTAAAGAGCAACAGAAGATAACTAAAAAGGCAATACGGGGAGAAAAGATGAGGTACGAAGGTAAGCTAGCCAAGAATATAAAGAAGGATAGTAAAAGCTGCTTTAGATATGTGAAGAGGAAAAAATTAGTTAAGGCAAATGTGGGTCCCTTGAAGACAGAAACAGGTGAATTTATTATGGGGAACCAGGAAATGGCAGACGAGTTGAACAGGTACTTAAGGAAGTGGTTCTAGAAATCGTGGATGCATTGTTGATAATTTTCCAATGTTCAATAGATTCATTATCAGTTCCTGTGGATTGGAGGGTAGCTAATGTTATCACACTTTTTAGGAAAGGAGGGAGAGAGAAAACAGGGAAACCAGTTAGCCTGACATTGGTAGTGGGGAAGATGCTGGAGTCAATTATAAAAGATGAAATAGTGGAACATTTGGATAGCAGTAACAGGATCGGTCCGAGTCAGCATGGATTTACGAAGGGGAAATCATGGTTGACTAATCTTCTGGAATTTTTTGAGGATGTAACTCGGGAAATGGACAAGGCAGAGCCAGTGCATGTAGTGCACTTGGACTTTCAGCAAGCCTTTTTTTAAGGTCCCACATAGGAAATTAGTGGGCAAAATTAGAGCACATGGCATTGGGGGTAGGGTACTGACATGGATAGAAAATTGGTTGGCAGACAGGAAACAAAGTGTAGGGATTAACGGGTCCCTTTCAGAATGGCAGGCAGTGACTAGTGGGGTACTGCAAGGCTCGGTGCTGGGACCGCAGCTATTTACAATATACATTAATGATTTAGATGAAGGGATTAAAAGTAACTTGGCAAATTTGCAGATGACACAAAGTTGGGTGGCAGTGTGAACTGTGAGGAGGATGCTATGAGGATGCAGAGTGACTTGGACAGGTTGGCTGAGTGGGCAGATGCATGGCAAATGCAGTTTAATGTGGATAAATGTGAGGTTATCTACTTTGGTGGCAAGAACAGGAAGGCAGATTGTTATCTGAATGGTGTCAAATGAGGAAAAAGGGAAGTACAACGAGATCTGGGTGTCCTTGTTCATCAGTCACGGAAAGCAAGCATGCAGGTACAGCAGGCAGTGAAGAAAGCTAATGGCATGTTGGCCTTCATAACAAGAGGAGTTGAGTATAGGAGCAAAGAGGTCCTTCTGCAGTTGTGCAGGGCCCTAGTGAGACCACACATGGACTATTGTGTGCAGTTTTGTTCTCCAAATTTGAGGAAGGACATTCTTGCTATTGAGGTAGGCTCACGAGGTTAATTCCCGGGATGGTGGGACTGTCATATGTTTAAAGAATGGAAGGACTGGAATTGTATACACTGAAATTTAGAAGGATGAGAGGGCATCTTATTGAAACACATAAGATTATTAAGGGATTGGACACGCGAGATGCAGGAAACATGTTCCCGATGTTGGGGAGTCCAGAACCAGGGGCCACAGTTTAAGAATAAGGGGTAGACTATTTAGGACTGAGATGAGGAAAAACCTTTTCACCCAGACAGTTGTGAATCGGTGGAATTCTCTGCCTCAGAAGGCAGTGGAGGCCAATTCTCTGGATGCTTTCAAGAGAGAGTTAGATAGAGTAAAGATCGCGGAGTCAAGGGATATGTGGAGAAGGCAGGAACGGGTTACTGATTGTGGATGATCAGCCATGATCACAGTGAATGGCGGTGCTGGCTCGAAGGGCCGAATGGCCTACTCCTGCACCTATTGTCTATTATCTAATTCACATTTGAATTGGAGGCATAATTCCATTAACTTAATTATTCTACTTAAGAATGAGACAATCTAACTCATCAGTGCCTTTATGTTCATACATAATATAGGTTCTTTATGATTGCATCAATGTGCTGGGTCCAGGACAGATCTTCAGAGAAATGCATGTCCAGGAATTTGAAGTTTTTGACTCTCTCCTCCACCATCCCGTCAAGGAAGACAGGTTTTAAGAGTGAGAATGAGGAATTAAATGAGACACTGTTCAATAATAGTCCTTCCGTCCACTGCACTTTTTCAGATGCCTGTTCTTTTGGTATTCATCACAGTAGGACCTATTCCTCCATATGAATTGCCTGCTATATTGGCTTGTCTGAAGACTGCTAAATATAATATGCAAGTGCTGGATTCTTTGTTGAGCATAACTCTTAACACAAAGACATACAAGACACTGCTTGTTCACAAAATATTCCAAACAGTAGGGATGAATGAAAGAGTGGAGTTCATCATCAAGTTCGCCGATGACACCACTGTTGTGGGACGTATCACTGATGGGGACGAGTCAGAGTATAGAAGTGAGATCGACCGTTTGACCAAATGGTGCCAGCACAATAACCTGGCTCTCAACACCAGCAAAACCAAGGAACTGATTGTGGACTTCGGAAGGGGTAGGATGGGGACCCACAGTCCCGTTTATATCAACGGGTCGATGGTGGAAGGGTCAAGAACTTCAAATTCCTGGGCGTGCATATTTCTGAAGATCTCTTCTGGTCCCAGAACACTGTTGCAATCATAAAGCAAGCACATCAGCGCCTCTACTTCCTGAAAAGAATACGGAGAGTCAGAATGTCAAGGAGGACTCTCTTGAACTTCTACAGTAGAGAGCATGCTGACCGGTTGCATCGTGGCTTGGTACGGCAACCTGAGCGGCCAGGAGCGGAAAAGGCTGCAAAAAGTTGTAAACACTGCACAGTCCATCATCGGCTCTGACCTCCCTACCATCGAGGGGATCTATCGCAGGCGCTGCCTCAAAAAGGCTGCCAGCATCATCAAGGACGCACACCATCCTGGCCACACACTCATCTCTCCGCTGCCATCAGGTAGAAGGTACAGGAGACTGAAATCTGCAACATCCAGGTTCAGAAACAGCTTCTTCCCCACAGCCAGACTATTAAACACAACTTCAAACAAACTCTGAACTATAATAGCACTTTATCTGTGTTTTTATGTGTGTGTATATATATATATATATATATATATATATATATATATATATATATATTCTATGGTATATGGTCAGACTGATCTGATCTGTATTTATGCCTAAAATATTCTGTTGTGCTGCAGCAAGCAAGAATTTCATTGTCCTATCTGGGGCACATGACAATAAACTCTCTTGACTTGACTTGACTCTTGAGTGAGAAATTAAACTGGGTGCCATCTTTTCATACCATGCAACCATTACTTTCCAAGCCTGCCATTACATGAACGAGGGAGAACAAAATACTGCACTGTTCACAGACACCAACTTGACCAACAAATGAACAAAAAACAATATTTTTAATATTTAATATTTAAAATGTAATGTTTAAAAATGTAATAAACAAAAATATCAACAATATTAAAATATTTCCTCTGCATTTTCACTGACTTGTCGACAGTGATGGAATATTGCTAAATCAGCCCATTTTACATGCTCTAGCAGGAAGACGGACAGCACAATTTCACAACCAATGGTGTAAGGTAAAAAGGATTTGCTGATAACATGATGGTTGAGTGATATCCTTATATACTCTGGGAGATGAATCCCCTTGAAATTAATGATTGGTGCACATCTGATCTCTGTTGGCAACAGCAAAAAGTACATGCTGCTCTCACTGACAATTAGGTATCAGTTCACCCTCTGTTTTACAGAAAAACCTGTTTCAAGGCTGTGTTAGATAGAGCTCTTAAAGATAGCGGAGTCAAGGGATATGGGGAGAAGGCAGGAAAGGGGTACTGATTGTGGATGATCAGCCATGATCACAGTGAATGGCGGTGCTGGCTCGAAGGGCCGAATGGCCTACTCCTGCACCTATTATCTATTGCCTATTATCTAATTCACATTTGAATTGGAGGCATAATTCCATGAACTTAATTATTAAGAATGAGACAATCTAACTCATCAGTGCCTTAATGTTCATACATAAACTAGGTCAGACCATTTTCAGCTTTCTTTGTCTTGGCAAAGTCTCATATGGCCACATTTCAACAAGCAATCATGGTTCATGTTAGCCAATAAATTACATCCAAATACTCGTGGAACCAAATATATAATGTGGTAATATGGTGCCAAATATTACTGCTGGAATCAGTGGAAACAGTATCTGATCTATGATAAATTATATTTAAATCTTCTGAGAAGTAGCTGAAAATTTCCAGGACAGGTTGAATTTTATGTCGTAATGGATTAGAAAATTCGAACTCCACACACCATGACAGTATTTTTATATTTGCTTGATGAAAATTCACGAATAGTTCGTGAATAGTTGGATGAGGTGAAACAGGCTATTCTCCATTACGCTTTTTCTCCATTTAAATATCAGCTTCATTGCATTCCCATAACCCGTAAATTGATATGATCTCTGGTTTGACCACTAACTTCTGAAATGTGGTAAATGTAGACTAATTCTTTCACTTAAGAAAACTCACAAACTCTCAAGCATTGTTTTACACACTCACCACAAACCTTGCATGTTCCCCACTTCATTTCACTCCAGGGATAAGATGAATGTCATGACCCCAAAGCATGACCCCTATTGTTTTACTCAGGATGCTCTGGCAATAAACTTCATGGGAGAAGTAGCGTCGCTTCAGACTCAAGTTTACTTCTACCAATGGTCACTGTTGCAGAGGTTTGATCAGCTTTCATGAGGGTGAACCAATGGAAAGCAACTGACCCAGACGGAGATCCTGGCAGTGTCCATAGTCGCAATGCAGACCAGCTAGTGGGAGTATTCATGGAGACCTTTGATCTCTTCCTACTCTGTTCTGAGGTACCCACCTGTTTCAAGAAGATCACCATCATCCCAGTGCCGAAGGAAAGCAAGATCTCATGCCTTAACGACTACCGTCCTTGACATCCATCATCATGAAGTGCTTTGGGAGGCTAGTTATGGAACTCATTAAATCCAGACTACAAAGCAGCCTTGACCCACTGCTGTTTGTCTACTGCCACAACAGGTCCTACACTCATCCCTGGAACACCTGGATAAGAGAGACCCCTACGTCAGATTCCTATCCACAACTCTGCCTTTAATATTATTATCCCATCCATAATGTTTTCAAAATCATCATTGAATGACCACAATGTCATTCCTTGAGGATGGCTACTTTTACGTAAGGGCAATTAACTAAGATAATCAACTGTGAGAAAATGAGTGAAGAGCAAACCAAACAAGGAAAGATGGGGAATGTGTGAAAAATAGTAGATACAATTATGATATTTCTCACTTTTCTTAATATATCATTCACATTTTCACTGTACGCTGTACAGTTCTGTGATTGTCTGAATGTATAGAGACACACATCCATCTTACCCTGAAAGGAAGGGTTAAAGGTACATCAATACATGTAAATCAAGAAAAACAAACAAGAATTCTTGAGGAAAGCTCGTAAATTGAAATATTCTTAAACCTTTTCAAAACAATTGCTTTGATTTCAGGCTTATCAGATTCAGCATTGAGAAATCGCAATCTCATTCATTTGATCTGGGATTATGCTGCTGCAAGGTAAAGTACAAATTACTTTAATTTATTATTTTAATTATTTACTTACATTTAATTTTGGGGATTTAATTCAAAACCTGAATTCAATACATTGCCAAGGATGACTGTGGAGGCCAAGTCATTGGGTATTTTTAAAGTGTAGATTGACTGGTTCTTGATTGTAAGGGCATCAATGGTTATGGGGAGAAGGCAGGAGAATGCAGTTGAGAGGGAAAGATAGGTCAGCCATGATTGAATGGCGGAGTAGAGTCGATTTGCTGAATAGCCTCATTCCGCTCCTCTGACCTTATGAAGTTTACTAATCTAATAGTGTTTTGAAATGTTTTATTTATTGTTAAAACATACTAGAGTTTTATTCCAATTTAATTTTTAATTATTTTTCGATGTTTCTCATTGAAAATCTTTCAGCTTTGACAGCGGACATAACTGGGTGGGGTGTTAGATGTCATGCTTGCCAAAACCTTCACAAACTTTCCAGTTGGGATTTCTTGTGGCCCATTGTCGCCCGATTGAGTTGCCCTGGAGCTGCTCGCAGTCAGCAAGCTCCATCATCCACATCCGGAGACGGAAAATTCAGGGAAATGCAGCTTGCGTGTCAGATCTCTCTCAAGAAAATTCAAGCCAACATCTTTTCCAGTGGGGCACATTGTTCTACCCAAATTCATATCAAACTACACTTTCCACTCTACTTCCAACTAAATGCAATGCATGGCCAATTACTCCCTCTGGTGGGCCACCATAGCGTCTTAGCATTCTCTCAAACTGTTACCAAAATATCTATACTTTCAACTGTGTGCTAAATAATTTACTTTATGAATGTGTACCAACAAATGCTAAGATATACACATAACAGGACGCCATCGAAGATGCAGTTGCACAAAGAACACTAATTTAAAACCAGACTTTACTGTGATTTTATCCCAAGTGGTAAAAAGCCAAGAAGTCACAACTTTGCAATTCTTTGAATTGCTAATTGAGCAGACTTTTTGTCTGCAGTTTAGTCCAAAGATAATGCAAGGCTGAAGGTTCAGAGTCTCTGAATACAGCATGACTGCAGTGCTGACAAGATGTATGGCAGAAGTAGCCCTTCCCTGAGCCAAACAGTGCAGAGATAACAATGACATCTTGTCCTTGAAAAGGGATTTGTCCATATGATTGACAGTCCCTTCATCATGCTAAAAGGACAGAAGAGAGAAACCAGGAAATGATAAACCTATTGGGCTCATTGTATTAATTACTCACAAGAGGCTTGTTATTATGGACAAAGTAACAGACCACTTAGTCACAGTTATATATCACGGTAACAAGCCTTTCAGCCCAGCTGGTCCATGCAGACCAAGGAGACCTCTTGAGCTGGTCCCACTTTCATTTGGCCCATATCCCTCTAAATCTTTATAATCCACGTGCCTGTCCAGAATAGCTTTTAAACATTGTCATTGGACTCACCTCAACTGCTTCCTCTGGCAGGCCAGAGTCCATGTACCCACCACCCTTAGTTTGAAATTGTTTGCTCTTAGATCTGCTTTAAATCTTTTTCCTCTCAGCTTCAACCCATGTCCTTGTTTTATATTGCCCACCAACTGCACACATCCCCTTTGCTTCTTTTGCTGCTTACCTACGGTAAGAGTAGGTGGCCAATTAGGTGACGAGCACTATTTTGGGGAATTGGAGTACCTGGAAGAAATCCACGCAGTCACAGAGAGACACAAAATGCTGGAGTAACTCAGCAGGACAGGCAGCATCTCTGGAGAGAAGGAATGGGTGACGTTTTGGGTCGAGACCCTTCTTCAGACAGAACATGCAAGCACCATACAGAACTAAAGAGCAGAAAATTTACAGGTATGCACCAGAATTATTGACTGCAGTCTCACTTTCGCATTTAAATAGTGGGACTTAAGAAAGTTATATTTCTATAATGTAATGACATCAAGAGTGATGAGACTGGGGCCAATCAGATAATATTGAATGAATGGAGGGTGGCTGATAAAAGCTCTACAAGTGTAAAGTCATCCCCTATGGACCCTAAATAAGTAAGACTCTAAGTAAGAGCTGCGGTTTAGGTTATAAACACTAAACTGGTAGTTAATGTTTAATATTCAGGATGCATGGTCGGGTCTTAAACCAAGCAGGGAAGAATGAGTCTGGTTAGTTTTTAAGCTGAAACAAGTCTGTCACCATTAGCAACAGTTGTCAGAAGAACATACAGGCACCATGGATAGGAAATCGGCAAATGTAATTACAATTTTAGATGGACGGTAACTGGTTTGGAAATTGTTTACGTTCCTCTAAAAGGAGACTAAAGGGTCTGTTCCACATGGGCGTCATTTGCGCGTCACGCAGGTGGCGCGCGAAGATTTTGTGAATCTCAAAATCCTGGGGCACCGCGCGTCACTGCCT
The DNA here is from genome assembly GCA_038087875.1 of Malacoraja senta. NCBI lineage: Eukaryota > Metazoa > Chordata > Chondrichthyes > Rajiformes > Rajidae > Malacoraja > Malacoraja senta. The sequence continues at coordinate 83,922 of JAXLNO010003659.1, forward strand.
ACACCACCACGTCTCACCATGCGCCATGTGCACATAATGCACGCCATGCGCGCGTCACGACACGTAAATGATGTCGCATCGTGCGTTGTGACGCGTAAATGATGTCGCGTAAATGACGCGCAAATAACGCCCAAGTGGGACAGGCCCTTAAGTAAGGCTGCTTTAAAAGTTGGCAGTGCAAGGTATTAGCTTGAAAGATTTTAACTGATCAGCGACTAGGTGGTTTGCAAGGGAAAGAAACAAGATATCAGGCAGGGGTGCGAAGCATTTCCTATCAGCTAGCTACCGACAGAATGCTATGTGGGACAGGATCCCAGTCCAGGACGTTCAGTGGAAGCCCTGAGAAAGAATCTTGTTTCTCCAGACCTCACAGGCACTGTTTGTTATTTCTTAAAACTAACCATGACAAGTTTTATGATGATAATAGAGATAGAGCATGTATACAGGCCCTTTGGCCTACTCGAGTCCATGCTGATCATCGTTCACCCATTCACACTAGTTCTAGTTGTATGTTATCCCACTTTCTCATTCACATTAGGGACAATTTACAGAGGACAATTAACCTCCAAACTTGCACGTCTTTGGGATGAACGAGGAAACCGGGCACCCAGAGGAAACCCATGCGGTCACAGAAAGAACGTGCAAACTCCACACAGGCAGTTTTCGCATTCAGGATCTAACTTGTACCTCTGGCGTTGTGAGACAGCAGCTGCACCACCGCCCACAAAGGTTCACATGAGAGAACTATTCAGAGAAGGTTAAAAACTGTATAGAAGTTAATCGTTTTCTTGTGGTTTTCTTGTGGTTGCAAAATAAAGAAGAAAAATATATACAGTAGATCTGTTGTATTTTTCAGTTATGAGACTCAAAATAAAATGCAAAGCTGATTAAGTTATGTATTTATGTATTTTGTGCAGAGGGTGGCACAGTGGTGCAGCAGTACAGCTGCTGCCTTCCAGTGCCAGTGTTCGGGTTGTTCGTGACCATGGGTGCTGTCTGTGCAGAGTTTGTACGTACTCCCTGTGATCCCATGGGTTTTCTCAGAGTGCTCTGGTTTCTTCCCACGTTCCAAAGATATGCAGGTTTGTAGGATAATTGGATTCTGTAAATTGCCCCTAGTGAGTAGGATAAAACTCGAGTACAGGTGAACTAGGTAGGCTGAAGGGCCTGTTTCCACGCTGTATCTCTAAACTGAACTAAACTAAAGAATTCCACATTTGCAGTGAGGTCTTGTAGTCATGTTGTTAATGAACATCGTCCATCATATCTGCTGACATTAAGTTTAACTAAAATTCTAAAAAGATGGTTTCAAATATTTTCTAATATATCCACTCTTTAAATTTCAGTTGTGTTTTAGCAAAGGTTTGGTAGAATGATTTTAAATGTCTTTGCAACTGACTCGGGCATTATTTCTTATCAGCAACATCCTCTGCTTACTTTGGTCATTTGCTATTCATAGCATTGCACATTTTATCTGAAGGGGTCCAGATGCATATCTCTCCCACAAGAAATTATCTTTCTACTCCATGCATGTTTAGCATATCTTTACAGCAGCCGTGCAAATGGGTATTGCTCCAAAATAGGACTGTTTTACTACAGTGGTGATTAAATGTTTTGTGGAACTTAGCACTGGAATATCATCTTTATGGGTTTAGCTGTGAGAGGCAGTTCACAACACAGCTTTAAATCAACCTTTCAGGTAAAATGTCAATTCTAGTAATTACTTTTGGTATAACATATTCTGAAGTGATAAATAATTTGATACAACAAATTAATATTTTTCTCCTTAAATTTTTGATAAACAAAGATAAGTTATCAGAACTTTTCACCAGCAGGGATCTGTGAAATGATTTATAATGCTTCGTGACCCTAGAGACTCCGTTTAATTCCGGTCTGGAAAATGAATTTAATTTTGTCCATCTATCTCATTCACTGGGGAGAGGTTCATTTAATTAATTCTGTATTTTTCACAGGGGGTTTCAGGAAATGACAATGATTTGTAATAAGGTTCAATTGATCTTAAATTGCAATAATTTCGTGAAAAGTTTTGTTGTAACACAGTAAATATTTCATTCTGATATTGCATGGATAAACAAGATTGAGGAGTACATTAAGTAACATTTTGATTTAGATTTCAGTTGAACAGTGTCCCTTTGTTTTGCCAAAGCAAGTCCTCCTCGCCCAACAGTCTGTGGGACTCTCGCTCTGTATCTGTCCCTGTCAAATATAACATCAGATTAAACTTGCATTTACCTTGTGATATCCCTGGTTGTACAATAATGTAAACACTGTTCATTTTATGGCTGCATGAGCTTGAACCTATCTATAAAGAAAATAATCAAAGCCAATTTTTTTGTTTAGTTTTGGTTTAATTGTGTTATGTCAATGTTACTTTCAATGCACCGTCATGTCCACAGGAGCATGACCGTGAAAAAAAATGCATTGTAACAATGGCTAGTGGCACAAATTGATATCAATGGTACAGAAAGTTGTTTCCTTGCCTCACCCGCTGTGTTTCTCCAGCATTTTTGTCTACCTTCGATTTTCCAGCATCTGTAGTTCCTTCTTAAAAATTCCTTGAAATTTGCCTGTTTAACTTAAAACAATCGCCAGCCAAGCTCTGTCTTCATATATGTGGTACGATTAAGATAGCCGGCTGCTTTCATTCTTCTCGCCAGTGTCCTCTTGGAAATCATACCATTTTCTGTTTATTTGTCCACTTACCAGGATGTTGGCTTCAATGGAAGATGGATACAAAAAACTGGAGTAACTCAGCAGGTCAGGCAACATCTCTGGAGAAAAGGAATACGTGTCGATTTGGGTTGAGACCCAAAACTTCACCTATTCCTTTTCTCCAGAGACGCTGCCTGACCTGCTGAGTTACTCCAGCACTTTGTGTCTATCTTCTGTAGGCATCAATGGTCTAGCCAGGATTTATTGGCCATTCCTAATCGTTCTTGAGAAATGATACGAGCCATCTTCTTAAACCACTGCAGTCCTTCTCATGAAGGTACTCCTCATGGTGCTTTTGGGAGGCTTTTCCAGGGTTTAAACTCAGCAATAAGAAACCATCCATCAATTTACAATTCAAGAAAGTGAGTGACTTGGAATGGAATCTTTTAGGTGGTGAGGTGTCCACACCTTTGCTGCCCTTATCATTTTTAGTGGTAGGGGTCTTCAATTTGGGGGTGCTGTCGGAGCAGCCCAGGTGAGTAACCACAGTGCACTTTACAGATGGTAAACACTGTCGGTATGGTGCCGTGGTCCTGGAGGAAATTAACGTTACCGCTGGAAGATATTGGTGCCAATAAAATCATTTGCTTTACCCTAATGATGAGATTCATGAATATTCTTGGTGTTGCATTCATCAAGACATGTGCAGAGTACTCTCATATTCTTCTGACATGCATTGTAGATGGTGCAAAGAGTTTGGCAAGTCAAGAGTTGTAACACTCACAACCAAATAGTCAAATACCCAACTTCAGACCTATTCTTGTATCTTTGGTATTTATGTGCCTGATCCAGTGAAATCTGGTCAAAGGGGAATCCCAGGATGTTGTTAATGGAGAATTCATCAATTCTAATTCCATTCAATAGGAAGGAAATCATTTGTTGGACAATGCCATTGCTTGGTACTTTTGCCAGACAAGTGTTACTTGTCACTGATCAGTCCATGCTTTAGTTTAGAGACGTAGTGCAGAAACGGGCCCTTCGGCCCACTGAGTTTGCACCGACCAGTGATCACTCATACACTAGTTCTATGATATCCCAGTATTGCATCCTCCACATTAGGGGCAATTTACAAAGGCAATTAACCTACAGATCCTGCACATCTGCAGACAGCACCCGCAGTCAGGTTCGAACCCACATCTCTGGCACTGGAAAACAGCAGCTTTACTGCTGCACCATTATGCATTGCCTATGCAGGCACAGACTGCTCTCTTGCTGAGGAGCTGTGAATTGAATTGATAACTATGCAATCATCAGCAAACTGTGTTCCTTCGGACCTTACAATAGAAGGAAAGGCATCAATCGAGCAGGTGAAGACAAATGAACCTGGGTTACTGGCCAAAGGACCTCTTACAGTGATGTTCTCGGACAGCAACTGACATTAAAACCACTACCATTGCCCCTTTGTTGACTCCAAACATTGCAATGCTTGATGCTTATTGACTACACTTTTGCTAGTTCTTTGAAGCCACACTCAATTAAATGCTGTCTTCATGCGGAGCGATCAGCACACCTCTAAAATTGGGACTATATTAGGACCAAGTCTGCAGTGAGGTGTGGAGCCAAGACGTCCTGGTGAAACCCTAGTTGGGCATTTATTTGACAGGTAGCTCTATTTCTGTGTCCTTCATTTCTCTTGCCTAGTCAGTCTTGCAGCAACATAAACAATTTTCATCCTTTTCAACATCAATCAAATTCCATTCATTTTTTAAAGTAATTGGCCTGATATTAATTGCCATAATATTTTGGTATCACTGGGCCATGGATGAAAGAAAAGGTCCTTCTGAACAACAATACCTCAATAGAAAACTCTGTTACATAGACTCAATTGGATGCCCACTGCTTTTAAGTAGCAACATTAAATCTGTACCAATATGTAGTTGCCCTTATTCAATGGACAAGCTGTGAATTAGGGGTGTTTTCATTATCTGTAGCTCATTTATAATATTATAACAAGCATGACTCCAGAGCTGAAAATGCCAGGTGGATGAAAGTCATACACTGTGTTACTTCCAACTGAGCCTATTGTTACCATTCATACAAATGCAAATGAAGGACTTTATCCTTCTCTTTGGCATTTACAAGCAATAAATATTCTCCATAATGTCTTCTTTCTAAAATCTGATTTAATAAAAGGAAATACACCTTTAGCTTAATATTAATTTTCATCTGTACACTTTTCAAGCCCAACTCCTCCACCTCTCCACTCCACATCCTTTTTAAGATGAGCACAGCCATCAGTTCTAGATATCAGCACAAGATACAGCATGGAAACAGGCATTTTAACCCACTAAGTCCTCGCCAACCATTGATCACCTGTCCACACTAGTTCTATGTTATACTACTTTCTCATCCACTCCCTACACACTATGAGCAACTCACGGAGACCAATTAACCTACAAACCCGCACATCGTTTGGGATGTAGGAGGAAACCGGAACACCTGGAGGAACCCACAGGGTCACAGGAAGAATGTGCAAACTCCACACAGACATCTCCCCAGGTCAGGGTTAAACCTGGGTCTCTGGCGCTGTGAGGCAGCAGCTCTACCAGCTCATTGTACTGCCCGTATCAGTTCAAAGATGTTATGGCCCAGTAAAAAATTAAACTCATCGTAAACAGTATCAAAGCTTGAAGTCTATAACTTCTCTGAAACGTTAATTCACAGCCTCAGGCCTTTGCAATAACATTCAATACATTACGGAGAGATCAGGGAAGGATATAAAGAATGGGAATGTGGGATTTAGGCTCTCAGCTGTGAAGAACTAAGCTTTCCAATAAATAAAAGAAGATTGTGCAAGTGGATTGATGCAGTTTTCAAAGCTGTGGGTGCAAGCAGGCATTTAACTCAGTCTGTGAGCCTAGAACTGAAGATCAAACATAAAATTAATAAGCCTTAAGCAAATGTGAACAAAAAATATTTTCTAATACAATTTTTTTGGATAGGTGGAACACAGTCCCAAGCAAACAAAATTAGACTGTGCTAATTAACTTTCATTAAAATGCTATTTAGAAATATACATTTGCATTGCAATTTCTAGGCTGAAATATATCATTGCAGTTCAGGTTATGTAGCCAGGCAAAATGCTGGTGTGTTGCTTTGTTCAAGCCTGACCTGACGAGAATTAACTAACGCTGAGCAATGTGAATCGATACAGACAAAAACATAAACACTGAGAGAGATTTGAGAGCATTAATTTAAAAAAACAGATTTGACACTGCACTGGATTTACAATCCACACTGTATCAAAAGAAAATGGTACAAGACAGCTTCTTCCAAGAACGATCATCATTCTGAGCAAGGTCAGATCCAGATAGTGTTGGAAACAATCTACATCCTTTAAACATCATCAATCAAATGCTATTCATTTTCAAAACTAATTGCTCTTAACTTGCCAAAATATTTTTAACATCACATTACTGGCAGGGGCATGCATAATGTCTGCCATACAGCCACAAATGAACATAGAACAGTACAGCACAGGAACAGGCCCTTTGGCCCACAATGTCTATACTAGACATGATGCCAAACTAAAATAATCTCGTTTGCCTGCATGTTATCCCTCCATTTCTTGCATATTGATGCGCCAATCTAAATTCCTCTTAAATGCCACATATCTGCTTCAGCCACCATCCCTGACAGCGCGTTCCAAGCACTAAGACACTAATATAGTTAACGGAATGCTGACTTAATTATGTAAATGTGGTAACATCTTCAAGACCTCATATGGTCAATGCCAAAGGACACAAGGAGATAAAATCCAAGGCACAAATTTGCATGGTTAATGGATTTTGGAATTAAGTTTGGTAATTCAAATGTAACAACATTTAATTCCAAACAAAAAGCATCCCTTTCCACTTCACACTTTGCTTGAGATAAATTGTTGCAGCTTCTGTGACATTCTATAGGAAAATATTCATAAATATTGAAAATGTCAATTATGTAAAGAGCTCCTGGCCTATCAACTTGATCTTATGTAGTTATGTTAGCAGATACAGTAAGTCCGCACTGAAGCCAACAATAGCACAATTTAAACCAAAGTATTCAGCATCAGATAGAAAACTGTTAACTCTGAATAACTGGAGAGAAATCAAATCTTTGGGGACAAGGCCGATTTTGAGAAGTGATTTCAAACAAACGCATATTTAATTAAACAATGAACTTGAGGAATTTGTAAAGTCAATATTTGAAAAATGTTTTATTTAATATATTGTGCTGCAGAGATCCAGGAAACTAAATATGACTGATTTTCACTTAACAGGACGTCCATTAATTTGAAACACACAATGCAAAATTCATGCCTTGTTGGTGCCCGTTGGTTCATGAAATTAAACTGAAGCTGAATAGGTTAATATTCCTGTGACCTTTATATGCACTGGATTCACGAACATTCATTATCAGAACAAGCAAATGAGACCGGAAGTTGGCAGCACATGATGGCTGAGCAATGACCCAAGTCAAATTGTGTGAGAAACCCAATTATAATAATGTAGATAAACTGCAGATATACATTGGCTTGCAAAAGTTTTCATACCCCTTGAACTTTTCCACATTTTGTCATGTTACAACCACAAACGTAAATGTATTTTATTGGGATTTTATGTGATAGACCAACACAAAGTGGAGTGTCTATTGTGAAGTGAAGTGGAAGGAACATAATTGTGAAGTGGAAGGAACATGATACATGGTTTTCAAATTTTTTTACAAATAAAAAACTGAAAAGTGTGGCGTGCAAAAGTATTCAGCCCCCTTTACTCTGATACCCCTAAATAAAATCCAGTGCAACGAATTGCCTTCAGAAGTCACCTAATTAGTAAATAGAGTCCACTTGTGTGTAATCTAATCTCAGTATAAATCCATCATCCGAAAATGGAAAGAGTATGGCACAACTCCACTATATTTAAGAGGGAGTTAGATGTGGCCCTTGTGGCTAAAGGGATCAGGGGGTATGGAGAGAAGGCAGGTACGGGATACTGAGTTGGATGATCAGCCATGATCATATTGAATGGCGGTGCAGGCTTGAAGGGCCGAATGGCCTACTCCTGCACCTATTTTCTATGTATCTATGTATCTATGTAACTGCAAACCTACCAAGACATGGCCGTCCACCTAAACTAACAGGTCGGGCAAGGAGAGCATTGATCAGAGAAGCAGCCATGGTAACTCTGGAGGAGCTGCAGAGATCCACAGCTCAGGTGGGAGAATCTGTCCACAGGACAACTATTAGTCGTGCACTCCACAAATCGGGCCTTTTTGGAAGAGTGGCAAGAAGAAAGCCATTGTTGAAAAAAAGCCATAAGAAGTCCCGTTTGCAGTTTGCCACAAGCCATGTGGGGGACACAGCAAACATGTGGAGGAAGGTGCTCTGGTCAGATGAGACCAAAATTGAAGTTTTTGGCCTAAATGCAAAATGCTATGTGTGGCGGAAAACTAACACTGCACATCACCCTGAACACACCATCCCCACTGTGAAACATGGTGGTGGCAGCATCATGCTGTGGGGATGCTTTTTTTCAGCAGGGACAGGGAAGCAGGTCAGAGTTGATGGGAAGATGGATGGAGCCAAATGCAGGGCAATCTTGGAAGAAAACCTGTTAGAGTCTGCAAAAGACTTGAGACTGGGGCGGAGGTTCACCTTCCAGCAGGACAACGACCCTAAACATACAGCCAGAGCTACAATGGAATGGTTTAGATCAAAGCATATTCATGTGTTAGAATGGCCCATTCAGTCCAGACCTAAATCCAATTGAGAATCTCTGGCAAGACTTGAAAATTGCTGTTCACAGATGCTCTCCATCCAATCTGACTGAGCTTGAGCTATTTTGCAAAGAAGAATGGGCAAAAATTTCAGTCTCTAGATGTGCAAAGCTGGTAGAGACATACCCCAAAAGACTTGCAGCTGTAATTGCAGCGAAAGGTGGTTCTACAAAGTATTGACTCAGGGGGGCTGAATACTTTTGCACGCGACACTTTTCAGTTTTTTATTTGTAAAAAAATTTGAAAACCATGTATCATTTTCCTTCCACTTCACAATTATGCACCACTTTGTGTTGGTCTATCACATAAAATCCCAATAAAATACATTTACGTTGTGGTTGTAACGTGACAAAATGTGGAAAAGTTCAAGGGGTATGAAAACTTTTGCAAGCCACTGTAGAGGGTGTTTGCCCAGTATTCTTACATGGCTAGGGTTGGTGGTAGTGTGGTTATGGGGATGAAACTATCTGTTAAATATTTGGAACTACCAAGCCAACAAATGTGTAGAATATTATGGAGCAGGCTGGTTATCGTATGGGCCCATCTTGAGCCACCTAGGAAAAGTGATGATCCAGAACAGAATACTATTGCAAATAATATGATAATTATATTTACAAGATAATTACAAACCTGGTTTTGAGGACCTTTCACTATGTGCTTTAAAAGTTAATTTAACTCTCTCTTTGAAAGTGCATGGAGTTTTTCTGAAGAGTTCCGAGTCATGCATGTTCTACTGTGTCTATAACTGGAACTGAGGGATGGAAGGAAACTGCAGTGGACAATCCTGTAAAATCACTGCCTTCAATTCAGAAAGGTAATTGTCAGAGAGTTGTTTTACTGAGTGTATTATGCTGAGCATATCTGGGACTTACCTTGGCCCTTATAATTTTAATAGACTCACACACCACAGAGGTAAATGTTTGACACTATATCACAGTCAGGTGGAAATGTGCCAGACTTCTCTTTAAATCCATTCAACTAAAAATACTCCTCTCATCTATTGCAACTGAGCACAAGTCTAGTTGCCTGCAATCCCTCTTGGTAATTTATATCTCGGTGTCGAGGTATCCATCTGTTATGCTGCTCTCCCTCAACAATCAATATATCCTTGTTTACATGTAGTGCCCATCACTCAACACATTACTTCAGATGCAGTTCAACCGGTTTCAAGAGCTGGAAATATATGAATTATTTCAAAGTAAGTATATCTTTTCTTACACAATGATTACACTTTATCAGGTATTTCTAAGAAAAAAGGCTGATTGACGCCTCTTTCTGGCAGACATGGAATGGAACGTGAGTATCTGATGACTCCAGATCTCCTTCACCATTGCACTGAATGTGTCAGGCCATTTGCTGAATGTACAGCATGTCATGCATGAATCATTGAGAGATACAGCAAAGAAACAGGTCCTTTGTCCCACCGTGTCTACGCCAATCATCTTTTCACTAGTCTAATTCCACTTTGTTCTCTCCATATTTTCATCAATCCCCCCTCCCCTCCCCCACACACTCACTTGAACACAATGGGCAATTTACAGTGGAGCAGGGGCAGTGTCACAAGCCGGGACTGTAAGAAGCTCGGGAGGCGGTGCGAGCCAAGGGTGGTATTGGCAGGTCCATCGGCCATAATAGAAATCCATTATAAAGGGGTCCATTAAATCAAGGGTTTACTGTACATGCAAATTAACTGATGGTCCATATTATTCTCCATAATAAGCACGTTTGGTATTCCGAAAAACGCAAGGAAACATGGAATTTGTCAAAGGTAAAACGCTATAAATAAAAATCGAATGAAGCGATGTGGATACAGTGAGTATAATTTGGGTCCGATTTGTTGTCTTTTTTCACGTTTGTATTTGTCAGGGAGCAGATCGGGGGGGGGGGGGGGGGGGGAGACTGGACCGGCTCTCGGTAGCTGCTCGCACACAGAACCGCACCACATCCGCAGCCACTAGGGATCGCGGCGCTGCAAGTGCTGCCGAACCGCTACTGGACCGTCCCCGTCCCCCCCACTTGAGCGTCCCATCCCTGCCTGGGGGACAGCCGGAGACGTCCAGACCGACGAAACACCGGCCCCCAGCCAGTGCGGAGAAGCGCCAATCCCAGCTCAACTCCGCCTCTCCCGCCGGGCCAACGGACAGCCCGGTCCAACGACAACAGCGGCCCCAGGCCCACAGCCAGCGCGGAGAAGCGCCAACTCCAGCCCAACCCCGCTCCAACTCTAGAGGAACCCACTCCCCGAGCTGGAGCCAGCGGCCACCCCGCCAGCCCAGGGCCACCCCGGACTGGGACGGGACACCGGAGGGGACGTGTATGGCCCAGCAGCAACTCAGCAGCACCCGCAGCGACGGAGAGCCGGGCCCGACCCCGAAACACAAGCCTGCACACAATGCAGCACCACCGTTATCGAGACTGGTTTTCGCTTGTGACCTATGACCTGGGCATGCGCAGTCGGAATACCGAACTCGCTTATTACTATTGACTTGCCATATCTGATTTGGCCCTTGCAGATGGAAAACATTATCACTCTTCAGAATGCACGCCTTCAATTTCCAACCCATCAGACCATGCAAGGAACAATAGATACAAACACACATATACAGTTGCTTTAACAGGATCTCACATGCCACACTGTTGAATTTACGGCCTTAATTAATATGTTAGTCTATTTTCAGTTCTGCATTATCTCAAGCATCATATTGCACACCATTAATTGAGGAGCATTTTAATTAGTCTGAATAATTTGCTATTATTTTTGTTGACTATTGTTTGAACGCAAAAGACAAGTAGAATAGTTCTTCAACTTGTGATAAATATATTTTGACAATGCTATCGATAATTTCCATTGCATATTCTTCATTAGAGCCACAACTGACTTCTTGATAATTTATTTCATAAATCCTAAGATATACTGATCTAATATCATTTTAAAAAATCAATTAATGTTTGAAAACCGGTGTAAGTATTCCAGTTTCCCAATGTTGACATACAGAAAAATATGCAAAATCCACATTAAGCCTTACTGAGAAGACAGTTTCATGTTCATGCGAACAAATCATGCTTCAAAGGGGAAATTATGAATTCTGTCTCGTATTCAGCAGCCATCGCCATTGCATTCATCTCCAGGGTTTAATTACGTTTTTATCTTGAAGGGCCACCTTAGCACAGGGTGTTCAGTCTAGCAAAATGTGGCAATTCTGTCAGTGAACCATAAATTGACCATTACCAGAAAAAGAACTCTGAAATAAAAAACCATGTGCTCCATGTAAAACTAATTTCATGCTTTCAAGCCACAGAGAGCTTCGAGCAAGATCCTATCCGAGAGAAAGCAGGAATCATTTTCTGGAGAAATGTATTGCTATTGGTGTAGTCTATTTAACCAAGCTTATGGGGCCAATATATAGCAAAAATTAAAATAATTATCAAACAATAAAATCATGTAAATAATCCTACACAATTTAAAATATTTACAAACTGATTAATACCTCAGGCTTTCATCACATTTCTTTTCGGACATTATCCTTCCTTTCTAGTAGTATTCGCAGAGCATTCGCAGACATCAGAGATCATTCTCTAACATTTCCACCACCCTCAACATGATCCCACCACCAGCCACATCTTTGGGTATTCAGTCCTTTCTGTATCCCACAAAGATCACTCGCTGAAACTCCTTGACTCGCTCAATCCTTCCCACCCAGTGCCCCACTGGAACTTCCCCCTACAACCGCAGGAGATGTAGCACCTGCCGCAAATCTCATCTCCCATTTCCATCCAGGGAAAACTGCAGCCCTTCCAGGTGAGACACTGGTTCACTTGCACCTCCTCCAGTCTCACTTACGGCATTTGGTGCTCCCGATGTGGCCTCCTGTATATCGGTGAGACCAAATGCAGACTAAGCAACTGTTGCGATGAGACAGTTTATCAGACAAAGGGTGGTGGGTGTATGGAACAAGCTACCAGAGGAGGTAATTGAGGCTGGGACTATCCCAACATGTAAGAAAGTCAGGTACATGGATAGGACAGGTTTGGATGGACATGGATCAAACGTGAGCAGATGGGACAAGTGTAGCTGGGACATGTTGGCCAGTGTGGGAAAGTTGGGCCGAAGGGCCTGTTTCCACACAGTATCACTCTATGACATGCTGGAGCTCCCAGTTGCTCACCATTTTAACTCCCCTTCCCATTCGCACACTGACCTTTCTGTCCTGGGCCTCCTCCATTGGCAAAGTGAGGCTGCACATAAACTGGATAAACAATGCCTCATATTCCTTGAGTAATTTATAACACAACAGAATTCTCCAATTCCAAGTAATATCCCCGAGCACCCTTTCCCTTTCCAATACCAACCCCCATTCGGGTATGCTCATATTTCTGCCACCATCTCCCACAATCCCAGTCACCTTGCTCATTTCCCTCGCTCCACATGCCCATTCCCAAGTTCCCTATTTCCCTTCAACCCTTTACCCCCCCCCCTCTTTCTGCTTTTCTTCCTCCTCTTCTCATATCCCTCCCACCGGCTTTAAATTTCATTCTTTTTCCTACCTGACACCATTTTGTCACCATTATATCTCCAGCCTTTGTCACTTATTCTACCCATCTGACAATCAACCCTGTCACTTAACCACCTATCACTAGCCTGAAGAAGGGTCTTGAACCGAAACATAACCTATCCATGTTCCGCAGAGATGCTGCCTGACCTGCTGAGTTACTCCAGGACCTTGTGTCCTTTTTTAAAATAATTTGCCAGGCTTTGCCACCTCTATTTTCCAGCTTCCAGAATGATGCAGAAGAATAAACTAACCTAAACTTGCATAAAGTTTGACTTTATATAAACTAGTTGCATTTGCAGGGCAGATGGATGTTATCTATTTTTTGCTACACATACAGCCAGGACCATATTGTTCCCCTTCCAGTCCAAGGTCGTTATCAGTAAGTTTCTCCAATGAAGTCCAGCTTAATCTGTGTTATTCGAATCCAGTTACAACCCTTCTTTCTGAATGCATTCTGTGAATTCCTCGTGGAAGCTATCAGAAGCTGATTCATCTTCATTTGCAGTACATACTTCCCATGAATATAATTTGTGTTCCCATCATGTTGCCTTTAAAAAAAAATCTGAATCAGCCATCCAGACAAAATTAAAATAACCATTCTCTCATGGAGAAATACACAAATCTGGTCTGCATAACACAAGTATGACTGAGCATTGGTACACCTTCATCGTCATGTTGATTGACCATTCCAACATTGATCATCCAAATCCTCTTGCTGATTTCCTCATCAATGTTGATTGGACACACCATTCAAAGAAAAACTAGTTATCCTAAAAATCAGCATTGCCTTGTTATTCTTTTTTTACTGTATATCCCAAGCTATTTGTTCACTGATTCCATTTTTCCATTGAGGATTGTTTTGCACGGGTACCATTTGCCAGCTTCTGAAGTACTCCAGATTATTTTCATCAGTCAAAGGCACACGTTTCTGTTTGCTGGGCTTGTATATATAATTACAATACTGTATGACTCCCAAGGATATAGTACTGCTGTGTAAATAAGGTTAAAGTTTTAATCTCGACTCTAACTGTAGTTAATGTGATCTGATTGATCTTTGGAGTAACTATCCTCAAACTGTATTATCAGGAGGTGGGCTGGAACAAATGCTTTTGGAAGCTAAAGGTTTGGTCTTCCAATAAATAGCATGAGCTTCAGAATGCTTCCATGATTAAAGCCAGAAAATTAGGAGTTGAAAAAAGAAAGTGTAGACACAAGAGGCTGCGGATGTTGGGATCTTGAGTAAAAAACAAGTTGCTGGAGGAACTCAGTGTCAGAGAGCATCTATGGATGGTAATGGACAGATAATGTTTCGAGTCGGGACCTTTGTTCAGACTGATGGAGTGATGGGGAAATAGCTGGTAGGAAGAGCTGAGTGGAGGGGTGGGCAAGATTAGCAGGTGATAAGGTGGATTTAGATGAGAGGGAGTCAATTAGCAGAGGAGTTAGGTGGGGGAGAGATGGATAGAAGCTGAAGGTGGAATAGACAAAAGGGTGCAGATGATGGAAACTAATAAAGGAGAAAGGTGGAGAGTGAAATGTAGAACAAGAGGAAGGGAAGGTGCGTGGAAGGGAATAGGAGAAGACAGGAATATAGGGGACCCGGAGCAGACCAGTGGGAAATGAGTGGATGGAGTAGTGGAGAAATTGAAAGGAACTGGGCAGGTATAGAAAGATAAAGAAAGGTGTATGAGGTGTGCGGGGGAACTGGGTAGATAAGAAGGGGTGGGGTTACCAGAAATTGGAGAATTCAACGTTCATGTTGTTGGATTGTAGGCTACCCAAGCATGTATTGAGGGTACATTTAAAAAAGCAAAACAATAATACATTTTTAATTACTCAATTGTGCAGTTCCATGGAGGTGGTAGATGTTTTACTGTCAAAAGAGACTTGCTGGATCAATATACTCCTCCATTCGCCTGAGGGATTCAGTGGAAACCGCCACAATCTGCCTTTCATGTTCTCACAGGTTGCACCCACTTCAGTCAATGAACTGTAATTTGACATGTAGGGAAATGTGACAACTAATTGCACAGGAAGGTTTTGATGGCAGTAAATCACCCCACTTTGATGGCAGTAGTTGCAGAATCAACATTTAACAGAGCAAAGGAGAACTGACAAAGCCTTTAGTAAATTGTGCTGCGCCTTCTTTCATCACCATCTCAACGGGCAATCTCACAACCCAAGAGAAATCTTGGTCTCTTAACATCCCTCACACCTTCATCCACAAATGTTACTTCCAAAAAGAAGTCTCTGTTTACTGTGGTTTCCTCATGTCACTATTGCCCTTAAATAACTACTAATAACACTCAGTGATATTTGGACGATGAGTGGTAATCTAAAAATAAATTGAGTAAAAAATACTGGCTTTGCATAGACCATTGAATGAACATTGAACCTCACTTGGGCAACATCCATCACACCATGCCCTCAAGGGTACTCTATTCCACTACGATGTGTGAAAACATGATTAGCGAAACCACAGGTGCCAAAAAAATGGAGTAATTGTCATTGATTTTGAAAAAATATTATTCATCTGCTATAGGCTCATATTTAGCTGGTTAACTGAAAGAAAGAACTAAGTATGGTGTTATGGGATAGTCGGCAGTTCTTAAGAAATGGATTGAAAGCCTGATAAGCATTAACTGATAAAATCTTATTTTCCACATTCTACCTTATTCTAGAGCAAGGGTTCCCAACCTGGGGTAAATTTACCTCCAGGGGGTAAATTTTGCCTACCCAGGGGGTAAATTTATTGATTCTGGATTTGTACATATTTTTTCTCATTGACTGACTGTGTTTGGTTCTGGTATACCGTATCTGTTCATCATTAGTTGTTCATAAATAAGTGAAATAACATTGTTATGTGCTATTAAAGTTGCCTGGGGTAAACGGAATGAAAAAGGTTGGTAACCCCTGCCCTCGAGGATACATGGAAAACTGGAAACCATCCGTAGTTTGTGAACCTCATTGATTCCTTCAGTGATTCTCTCGTTTTGGTTTTTGGTAAATGTAGAGAAACAATATAAATACAGTGAAACAGTTCAGGCATAGGGCAGCTACTGGTTGTTCCTATTGTTCTCTGCAACACTTCCGGTTATTCACTATCCGGTTGTTTCCCTGCCACAGCTGCTAAATTACTTCTCTGGGATTATGGTTCTTGGTGCAGGAAATCAGTGGCCACGCAAGGAACTGAAGATGTTCGAGTCTTGAGAAAAACAGAAAACGCTGGGGGAAATCAGCGGTGGGCGGGAGGAAATATGTGGAGGAACATGTATCGTCCTATCACTTGCCAGATTTTGTTCCGCCCCAATCTCTCTTTTCCACGCGATTCACTGTTTTCCACCTTTCTCTCCCCTAATCCTCTCAGTTAAAGATGGGTCCTGGCCTGCATTGTTCTCTATTCATTTCTTCCAGAGATGCTGCCAGACCTGCTGACTTACTCCAGCACTTTGTGTTCTGTGCAAGATTCCAGCATCTTCAGTTCTTCATGTCTACATCCTCCTATCACTTGTCAGGCTTTGTCCCACCACCACCTCTCTTTACCAGCTTTCTCCCCTAGTCTGAAGAAGGGTCCCGACCTGAATCATTGTTGGGCCATTTCCTCACAGATGTTGCATGACCCACTGAGTTCCTCTAGCACTTTGTAATTTACTTTCAGTGGCCAACATAGTAAATATTCAAGTTTATCAGGCGTACAGTGAGAATGGACAAATACTGCTCTTGGGTCTACATTTAATCTTTGCTGCAGTTCAAAGAAGCTTTGTCTCATCTGCAGCATGTTCCTAACTCAAACAGGATGGGACTACTCAGTGTTTCCACCTCCTAGGGAGCACAAACAGAAGCTCTGGAGGTAATGAAGAGGATGAATCCAAGCTTCCTGTTTGTTGGGATTATTGTTCCTCAGAAATGATGGCTGCCATTAGAATCGACAGTCCACAGATCAGTGGGATGGTAAATACAGAGCCCGATGGAATGGCAGTGGCTAGAATCCATCCTTCTCTCAGAGAAGCAGAATGCCAGGTCATGTCTTCCCTCAGAGTACTCTGCTGTAGGAACTTGGGAGGCAAAGCCAGACTGGTATTGGTTTATTATTTCATGTACCAAGATACAGTGAAATGCTATTGTTTGCGCGCTTTCCAATCAAATCAGGTAATATAATAGATGAACACAATCAAGACTATGCAAGTATGACAGGTAGAGGCAAAGAGAAAAACACCAAAGTGCTGAACATACTTTTTCAACATTGGAGTATAATAGTTACAGAGAAAAAGTCCAATGTCCTTAATGAGGTAGGTCGGAAGATCTGGACGATACCCTAGCTTATGGAAGTCAGATAACAGAGAGGAGAGACTGTTCCAGAGTCTGGTGGTGCATTCTATCATACTTTTGTATCTCCTGCCCAATGGGAGTGGGGAGAAGATTGTATGAGGGGGTGAGAAAGGTCCTTGAAATGTTGACTGCTTTCCAGAGGCAACGAGAAGTGCACATGAAGTCAATGATGGGGAGTCTGGACTATGTGGGCCATAAGCAGTTTCTGTCTACTCTTTGCCACAGAAGGCAGTGGAGGCCAATTCACTGGATGTATTCAAGTGAGAGTTAGATATAGCTCTTAGCGCTTATGTAATCAAAGTATATGAGGAGAAAGCAGGATCAGGGTACTGATTTTGGATGATCAGCCATGATCATAGTGAATGGCGGTGATGGCTCGAGGGGCCGAATGGCCTACTTCTGCACCTATTTTCTATGTTTCTAACTCAGGCTTTAAATATTTCTGTCAGCAGTCAGACACCACTTCAGGCCTTTAACACTTCTGCACATTTTGAGGAGATAACTATTTCTTCCAGTGCTGGCCTTTGGAAGGAGCAGCAAAAGAAGGGCAAAAAAGCACATCTGACGCACAGAGGGGTCAAGAAGGACAACATACTTTCTGCTGTGTCGCCAGATGCAGTCGGTGTAGTAACATTACTTCCACTTGACAATTACTGTCATAAAATGAAAGTGAGCTGTTGATTTTGTTATTCATAGGATTAAAGTTCTACAGGAAAGGGAGTATTAATTTGGTGCTGACATTCAACGCAGTGCTGATAATTGGTAAAGTCATGTTGGGGCAAAAAAGACATCTAGCAGTTGTCATCTTACGTTTTGAGAGAGTGCTCCCATGGGCAAGCAGATGAGAAGGTAAACTAAATGTTACAGTGAAGCAACCAGACATTACCTGCCCTCAGGTGTTCCATGTTGCTGTTAATGAGCATCCTGAGAACACATCCGATCTCTACTTACAGAATCTTATGGAACCAGAGGCTTCTCCAGCCTTGTGAAACCAAATGGGAAATCTAAGGCCTGAGCAGGTGATGTCAATTATCAAAATCCTACCTGACACATACCACTAATTTCTATCTAATGCTGTGTATTGCAAAAGCTCACACGCAGCCTTAACAAGTGGACTTAAGAACCTACCTCTCGTTCAACCCATTGCTACCATCCAGAAAGCAGGCGACACAGTGGCGCAGCAGTAGAGTTGTTCCCTTACAGCGCAGATGCCCGGTTCAATCCTGACAAGTGGTGCTGTCTGTTCGGAGTTTGTACGTTCTTCCCATGACCGGGTTCCTTTTTTTCCAGGTGCACCGGTTTGCGCTCACACTCCAAAGATGAACAGGTTTGTGGGTTAATTGGCTTTGGTAAAATTGTAAAATTGTCCCTAGTGTGTTGGATGGTGCTTGTGTATGGATGACCGCTGGTCGGTGCCGACTCGGTGAGCTGATGGGCCTCTTTCCGCGCTGTATCTCTTAAGTCGACAAGTTCCACTGCAGTTTATTTTTTCTTAGCTCAAGCCCCACAGTAGAATTTCAGAATATAAAATAAAATATGACAATAGTGCCAAGACCTATAATATTTTATTATTATAGGTCCCGAAACAGAATAATGAAATTCTTTCTTGCAGCAGCACAACAGATATGTAAATATAGTACTCTGTAAACCTCATAATAAACAAGAAAAATGAAGTTCAGTATATAATTACACAAACAATAATAGTGCAGAGACAAAAACAATGCCCCCAAGTTAATGTAGTTCGGAGCTTAGTTGGAGGTTGTTGTGCTTAATAGCTGGATCATTGTTGGGAAGAAGCTGCTCCTGAACCTGAACGATACAGTTTTCAGGCTCCTATATTTTCTTTCCAATGGCAGAAGTGAAATGAGATAATGGCAAGGGTAGATCCATCGATGCTGGGGAGGTCAGAGCCGGTGATGGGCTGTGCATCGTTCACCATTTTTTGCAGTCTTCTTCGCCGCTGGGCGTTTAAGTTGCTGAACCAGGCCATGATCCAACCAGTCAGTGTGCTCTCCACTGTACACCTGTAGAAGTTTCAGAGAGTATCTGTCGACATGTCAAATCTCTCCACTCTTCTAAAGAGGTAGAGGTGTTAATTTTTGAATAGAGGTTCTTTATGACTGCATCAATGTGCTGGGTCCAGGACAGATCTTCAGAGAAATACATGTCCAGGAATTTGAAGTTTTTGACTCTCTCCTCCACCATCCCGTCAATGAAGACAGGTTTGCAGAGCGGAATTAAATGAGACACTGTTCAATAATAGTGCTTCTGTTCACTGCACTTTTTCTCTGGCCTGTTCTCCTGGTATTCATCACAGTAGGACCTAATCCTCCATATGAATTGCTAGCTATATTGGCTTGTCTGAAGGAAGACTGCTAAATATAATATGTAAGTGCTGGATTCTTTGCTGAACATAACTCTTAACACAAAGACATACAAGACACTGCTTGTTCACAAAAAACAGTAGGGATGAATGAAAGAGTGGAGTGAGAAATTAAACTGGGTGCCATCTTTTCATACCATGCAACTATTATGGGCCTGTCCCACTTGGGCGACCTAATCCACGAGTTCTGGCGAGTTTGCCCTCGACTTGTACTCACAGCATGGTCGACACGGGGTCGTAGGGGGTCTTCGTAACTTTCCTTCATGCTCGAGAGTGGTCTCCACATACTCAAGGCCTCAGCTAGGTCGCGGCGTTTTTTTCAATATGTTAAAAAATGCCCGCGAGTAAAAAAATGTCGCCATGGAAAAAAATCGATACTTTTTTTACTCGTAGTAGGTCGTAGTAGGTCGTAGTAGGTCGGCATGTTAGTCGTAGGTAGTCGAGGGTAGTCGAAGGTAGTCGTAGATGGTCTTCATCATAGTCGAAGGAGGTCGAAGGATCGAAGGAGGTCGTCTTCACTCTACACTATTCAGTGTCCAATTTTCCTGAAGTTAGTCGTAGCTAGTCGAAGCTAGTCTTCAACACAGTCAAAGGAGGTCTTCTACATAGTTGAAGGAGGTCTTCAACATGTCATTTTTTCAAACTCTTCTAAACTCGCCAATTAGGTCGCCCAAGTGGGACAGCCCTTTTACTTTCCAACCCTGCCATCACATGAACGAGAGAGAACAAAATACTGTGCTGTTCACAGACGCCAACTTGACCAACAAATAAACAAGATAAAACATATTTTTAATATTTAATATTTAAAATTTTAAATTTTAAAATGTAATAAACAAAAATATCAACAAGATAGAAATATTTCCTCTCCATTTTCACTGACCAATAAATACTTTGTCGACAGTGATGGAATATTGCTAAATCAGCAGATTTTACATGTTCTAGCAGGAAGACGGACAGCACAATTTCACAACCAATGGTGTAAGGTGAAAAGGATTTGCGTTATTTTTTGCCTTCCATCACAGCGTTGTGATGGATGTATGTGTAAATTGTGTTGTGTCTCGGGTCTTTTTTGTTTTGTATTGTATGGCTGCAGAAACGACATTTCGTTTGGACCTCAAGGGGTCCAAATGACAAATTTGTCCCTCAAAAGACAAATAAATTGAAAATTGAATTGAATTGATAACATGATGGTTGAGTGATATCCTTATATACTCTGGGAGATGAATCCCTTGAAATTAATGATTGGTGCACATCTGATTCTCTGTTGTCAACAGCAAAAAATACATGCTGCTCTCACTGACAATTAGGTATCATTTCAGCCATTTACAGAAAAAAAAGAGTTTCACTGCAGAGTTAGATAGAGCTCTTAAAGATAGTGGAGTCAAGGGATAAGGGGAGAAGGCAGGAAAGGGTACTGATTGTGGATGATCAGTCATGATCACGGTGAATGGCGGTGCTGGCTCGATGGGCCGAATGGCCAACTCGTGCACCTATTGTCTATTGTCTAAGCTATCCTCAGATTATCAGTCAGTCCGCCTAAACCTACATGATCTCCCAGTTGCTAAACCCTCTCCCATTCCCAGATTGACCTGTCTGTCCTGGGCCTCCTCCACTGCCCATGCAAATTGGAGGAACAGCACCTCACATTTGCTTAGGCAGCTTACACTCCAGTGGTTAGGACAGAACTGCAGATGCTGGAAAAATCAAAGGCCAGACACAAAATGCTGGAGAAATTCAGCGGGTGAGGCAGCATCTATGGAGAGAAAGAATTGGTGACGTTTCGAGTCTGAAGAAGGGTCTCGACCCGAAATGTCGCCAATTCCTTCTCTCCATAGATACTGCCTCACCCCGCTGAGTTCCTCCAGCAGTTTGTGTCTACTTTACACTCCAGTGGTATGAATATTGACTTCTCTAACTTCAAAGTAACCTTTGCTTTCCCTCTCTCTCCATCCCTCCCCATCCAGTTCTCCAACCAGTCTAACTATCCCCCTGATGTAATTTTTATCTTTGTATGCTTCGTTGTCACCAAAATGTCATTCCTTCTATCCAGAGATGCTGCCTGTCCCGCTGAGTTATTCCAGCATTTTGTGTCTATCTTCAATGTAAACCAGCATCTGCAGTTGTTCTTCTAACTGATTGGTAATTTAATTTCCGAGCAGAGGTCGTTGGAAGTAAAATTACAAGACGAGACATTTATTATCAAACTGAAAATGGAAATTCAATAACTGTAAAATAAGAAATGTATTAACTAAACCTAAGAACCACGGATATAGATAGCACAATCACTCCCAGTAACTGAGGAGAAAAAGCCAATTTAAAAAAAAGCTACGTTAGTTTATGATCAATCCAGACAGAATACAAACCATACAATGAGTTCCGAAGATAATAAAGCCCTCAATAATTTTCCAGGCTATGTGTAAGTCAGATAAAATGTACTGACATATTAGAGCACATCGACACAAAGCAAAATAAAACACATGATTCTTGATCATGAACAGGATTCAAAGGGGCTCATAACCTCTGAAGGGCTCATGAAGGGCTCATAACCTCTGATTCTGAATAAAGACAAAAGCATTCTTTAAAGAAAATGGAGCAGTTGTCCTTGCCTCAAATTTCCCAATTCCTTGATTGCCATTCAAACTCTGTCAAGTCAATTACCTAGCTTCTTATTTCTTTCGTTTAGTTTCGAGATACAGAGCAGAAACAAGCCCTTCGGCTCACCAAGTTTGTGCCGGCCAGCAATTCCACACGCTTACACGATCCGACACACTCGAGAGACAATTTACAATGATACCAAGCCAAGTAACCTATAAACCAGTACATCTTTGAAGTGTGGGAGGAAACCGAAGATCCCGGAGAAAACTCACACAGGTCACAAAGAGAACGTACAAATTCCGTGCAGACAAGCACCCACAGTCAGGATCGAACCCGGGTTTCTAGCGCTGTAAGGCAGCAACTCTACCACCCTCTGGACGAAACCGAGTACTTTTGGCACAACCTATTCATTGAGGGCCTTGGTGTGTCTGCTGGGAGAGTTGTTCCCAGGAGATCGATCGTAAGACACAATTCATGCAAACATACAAATCAGAGGTATAAGTAGGCCACTTAGCCCTCAAACCTGCTCCATCATTCAATAAGATTATTTGAATGTAATTTCTACTATGTATTTCTACATCCATGCCTCCCGAAGGATAACCCATTACTCCAAATATTTTATTTTCCTCTGTCTTAGAATATTCAAAGATTCTGCTTCCACCCTTCTTTTGAGGAAGAAAATTCCAAAGTCTCATTGCATAGTAAAACATATTGTCTCAATTCTGTCTTAAATGGATGGCTCCTTATTTTTAAAGAGTCACCCCTACTTCCAAATTAACCCGACAGCTGGAAACATCTTCTCCACATCCACCTTCTAAAGATCCTGCAGAACCTTAAGTGCCACTATAGTCCATTCTCATTCTTCCAAAGTCTAACAGGTACAAGACTAGTCGAGTGAACCTTCTCTGAATTACTTCCAGGACTTTATTTAAGGTTTATCATACCTTAATTAAAGAGACTAATAGTGTCTGTGCTTCTCCAAAATGAGTCATAGAATCATAAGCACAGAAATAGTCTCTTCAGCTCACCACGTGCATGAACACCAATTTATGCCAATCTTTGTTTATTGGCATTTGAATGCATTGCCTTCTATGTCTTGGCAAATAAGGTGTTCATCAGATACTTTTTAAATGTGAGATTATATTTCTTTACCACCTTCTCGGGTTCCAGATTGCAACCATCCTCAGCAAGAAAATAATTGTCCTCAAATTCTTTCAAACTCTTTTACGCCTGATCCTCTGGTTTTAGATGTCTCCATTACGAGGAAAGTTATTCACTATCCATTCTCTCTAGGCCCCTCTTATTTTGAATACTACCAGTCCCCCTACTGCCTTATCCACACCAAGGAAAGCAAACCCAGCTATCCGGTCTTGATTTCATCACTGAAACGATCCATGACAAACAACAGCCTGGTAAATCTCCTTTGCATCTTCTCCAGTATAATCATGTCCTCCTCACCAATTCATTACCCTAGGATTAAACAGTAACATTCATTAACTTTCCTCATTACTTGACCCACCATCATGCAGTGGCTTCCTGGGATACGAATGACCTGACATGCGGAAATGCAAACTTTACGTAAATTCTTCCAGGCATGTTTAAAGCATTTTTCAAGCTAAAAATAACAATAATAATAATAATAGAAATAAAATCCTTCCTGGCATTCTTTAATGACTGGCTGCAGAATATATTCCACTAGTTTAATTCCAGGAAGTGTTGGGGTTATTCAATTAAATTGAATAATTCTAGCAAGTTTATGGAGGATGATGTGGTATGGGTAGGTATAGAAAATGGACATTTCTAACCAATGGAAAAAATTGACTTATGAACAGGGATGGAGCCTTTACATAACCTGGAGACTGCCTGTATTATCCTTTAGTAATTCATGCACCAGGCTACCCCGAGTTGCTCGATAATATGTTATCTTCATCTCTGCAATCTCTCACCATTTAGATAAAAATGCATGACTTTTTTTTCCTGCCAAAATAAACAATTTTATATTTCTTATGTTATACTCCATATGGCCACTCATTTAATCCAGCTAAACCTCTCCATGACCTACTTCTGTCCTCTTCACAAATCTCCAATCTTTGTTTCATCGGCAGATTTAACACTATATCTTTGGTGCTTTCATCCGTGTCATTGAAATGAAATATAAAAGTCTGAGGTCCCCACTTCGCTCCCTGTACCAACCATCATTATATCACGTCAGTCAGTAGAGCACCGCTTTAGGCATTCTCATTATTTCCTCTTCGTCGGCCTGGAGTATTGGCTCAAGCTCCTTTGAATTTTTGAAACTAGCTTCACAGTATTATTGAGAAAAGATTTTGTTCTAAATTACTCAATTTTATTAAATGTGAATGTATGGTTGTTTCTTGCACATTAAACCTCGGAACTTTGATCCTGTTCCATTACTCGGTCACGGTGGCGCAGCGGTAGAGTTGCTGCCTTACAGCGAATGCAGCGCATGAGACTCGGGTTTGATCTCGACTATGGGTGCTGTTGTACGGAGTTTGTAAGTTCTCCCATGGACTTGCGTGGGTTTTCTCAGAGATCTTCGGTTTCCTCCCACTCAGACGTACAGGTTTGTAGGTTAATTCGCTAGGTAAATGTAAAAATTGTCCCCAGTGGGTGTGTGATAGTGTTAATGGTGCCG
>JAXLNO010003660.1:0-49758 GCA_038087875.1 Malacoraja senta
TATGTGTGGTATCACATTTACAATGTTAGATTGAAGCTATCTGAACTTTAAAGAGGTTCAGTATGAGTATTTTATTAGCCAGAAATAGCTGCATAGGAAAGTGTCGGTTTAGACTATTTTAAAAATGGCTAAAGCATGTGTTGCTTGATG
Organism: Malacoraja senta; assembly: GCA_038087875.1. Lineage (NCBI taxonomy): Eukaryota > Metazoa > Chordata > Chondrichthyes > Rajiformes > Rajidae > Malacoraja > Malacoraja senta. The sequence continues at coordinate 151 of JAXLNO010003660.1, forward strand.
CAGGTATGGATACTGAAAAATTTTAATCTTATTTCACCAGGGCACCATCAAGTTTGACGGCCAAGAATTGGATGTTCTAATAAAACATATCCTCGTGGCTGCAGGTATAAGTGAAAGAATTCACCTATTACCATAAGGAGATTATACCTGTGGTTATTTGGTGGTGTTATTTGGGGATTTAGTATTAAATATTCCTCTTGTGATAAAGGGGTTACTATTATGGTGATAAATTAACCATTAATTGGTTGCATCCATGTTATGGTTGTCCATTGTTGATTATTTTACTTATTTAGAGTCAATCAATGCAGTGAGCGCCGGGATTGAATCTACGGCCTGAAATCACAGAGCTTTGAAATCTTCACGTAGTCACTCACGTGACTCCGAAGTAAAATAGTAAGATTAAACGGGAACTTACCAGTTTGAAGTTTGATCTTTATTTTATGAGGAGTTACGTTGAGGGATTATGTGCCCTCTGCTCCCACCCTCTTAAAAGATCAAGCTGGTAGTTCTAGTCTTTATGTTTCTTACTATCATACTTCAGTAATTGTCGTCTGTGATTTCACTCAGCTGCTTTGAAGATTGACGCGTGTGCGGCTGGACGGGCACTTCTGCACGTAATCCCTCAACGTAACTCCTCATAAAATAAAGATCTAACTTCAAACTGGTAAGTTCTCGTTTAATCTTACTATTTTATTCATCACATGCACCCGAAGGTGCAGTGAAATGAATTTGCCAGCAGCGATACACTTAAAAAGAAAACACAATACACAATAAAATTTAACACAAATTTTAACAGCATTCAATTTCAACATAATTGTATAAGGGGTAAGAGCATTGTAAAAACAAGCCTGAAGGCTTTGTGTCTCAATGCAAGGAGCATTCGCAATAAGGTGGATGAGTTGAATGTGCAGATAGCTATTAATGATTATGATATAGTTGGGATCACGGAGACATGGCTCCAGGGTGACCAAAAGCTGGGAGCTGAACATCCAGGGATATTCAATATTCAGGAGGGACAGACAGAAAGGAAAAGGAGGTGGGGTAGCGTTGCTGGTTAGAGAGGAGATTAACGCAATGGAAAGGAAGGACATTAGCTTGGAGCATGTGGAATCGATATGGGTAGTGCTGCGAAACACTAAGGGGCAGAAAACGCTAGTGAGTGTTGTGTACAGGCCACCTAACAGTAGTAGTGGAGTTGGGGATGGCATCAAACAGGAAATTAGAAATGCGTGCAACAAAGGTAAAACAGTTATAATGGGTGACTTCAATCTAGATATAGATTGGGTGAATCAAATTGGCAGGGGTGCTGAGGAAGAGGATTTCTTGGAATGTATGCGGGATAGTTTTCTAAACCAACATGTAGAGGAACCAATGAGAGAGCAGGCTATTCTAGACTGGGTATTGAGTAATGAGGAAGGGTTAGTTAGCAGTCTTGCTGTGCGTGGCTCCTTGGGCAAGATGTGACCATAATATGGATGAGTTCTTCATTAGGATGGAGAGTGACATTGTTAATTCATAAACAAGGGTCTGAACTTAAAGAAAGGTAACTTTGAGGGTATGAGATGTGACTTGGCCAAGATTGACTGGCAATTGATTCAATGCAATGGAAGGCATTTAAAGACTGCATGGATGAACTACAACAATTGTTCATCCCAGTTTGGCAAAAGAATAAACCAGGGAAGGTAGTGCATCTGTGGATAACAAGGGAAATCAGGGATAGTATCAAAACAAAAGATGAAGCGTACAAATTAGCCAGAAAAAGCAGCCTACCAGAGGACTGGGAGAAATTCAGAGTCCAGCAGAGGAGGACAAAGGGCTTAATTAGGAAAGGGAAAATAGATTATGAAAGAAAACTGGAAGGGAAAGTTAAAACAAATGTAGGTCCCTTGCAGTCAGAAACAGGTGAAATTGATCATGGGGAACAAGGACATGGCAGACCAAATTGAATAACTACTTTGGTTCTGTCCACACTAAGGAAGACATAAATAATCTGCCGGAAATAGAAGGGGACCGCGGGTCAAATGAGATGGAGGAACTGAGTGAAATCCAGGTTAGCCGGAAGTGGTGTTAGGTAAATTAAATGGATTAAAGGCCGATAAATCCCCAGGGCCAGATAGGCTGCATCCCAGAGTACTGAAGGAAGTAGCCCCAGAAATAGTGGATGCATTAGTGATAATTTTCCAAAACTCCTTAGATTCTGGAGTAGTTCCTGAGGATTGGAGGGTAGCTAATGTAACCCCACTTTTTAAAAAGGAGAGGGAGAGAGAAACCGGGGAATTACAGACCAGTTAGTCTAACATCGGTAGTGGGGAAACTGCTAGAGTCAGTTATTAAAGATGAGATAGCAGCACATTTGGAAAGTGGTGAAATCATTGGACAAAGTCAGCATGGATTTATGAAAGGTAAATCATGTCTGACGAATCTTATAGAATTTTTCGAGGATGTAACAAGTAGAGTGGATAAGGGAGAACCAGTGGATGTGTGATATCTGGACATTCAGAAGGCTTTCGACAAGGTCCCACATAAGAGATTAGTATACATGCTTAAAGCACACGGTATTGGAGGCTGCAAGGTGACTTGGATAGGCTGGGTGAGTGGGCAAATGCATGGCAGATGCAGTATAATGTGGATAAATGTGAGGTTATCCACTTTTGTGGCAAAAACAGGAAAGTAGACTATTATCTAAATGGTGGCCGATTAGGAAAAGGGGAGATGCAATGAGACCTGGGTGTCATGGTACACCAGTCATTGAAAGTAGGCATGCAGGTGCAGCAGGCAGTGAAGAAAGCGAATGGTATGTTAGCATTCATCGCAAAAGGATTTGAGTATAGGAGCCGGGAGGTTCTACTGCAGTTGTACAGGGTCTTGGTGAGACCACACCTGGAGTATTGCGTACAGTTTTCGTCTCCAAATCTGAGGAAAGACATTCTTGCCATAGAGGGAATACAGAGAAGGTTCACCAGACTGATTCCTGGGATGTCAGGACTTTCATATGAAGAAAGACTGGATAGACTCGGCTTGTACTCGCTAGAATTTAGAAGATTGAGGGGGGATCTTATAGAAAGTTACAAAATTCTTAAGGGGTTGGACAGGCTAGATGCAGGAAGATTGTTCCCGATGTTGGGGAAGTCCAGGACAAGGGGTCACAGTTTAAGGATAAAGGGGAAATCCTTTAGGACCGAGATGAGAAAAACATTTTTCACACAGAGAGTGGTGAATCTCTGGAACTCTCTGCCATAGAAGGTAGTTGAGGCCAGTTCATTGGCTATATTTAAGAGGGAGTTAGATGTGGCCCTTGTGGCTAAAATGATCAGGGGGTATGGAGAGAAGGCGTGTACAGGATACTGAGTTGGATGATCAGCCATGATCATATTGAATGGCGATGTAGGCTCGAAGGGCCGAATGGCCTATTCCTGAACCTATTTTCTATGTTTCTATGTTTCATTGTGGTGGAAGGCAACAAAGTTCAGCCAGTCCTCTTCCTTGTTCACCCGTGATCGGGGCCACAAATCTGTCGGGGCTGACTGATATGATGGAGTCCACAGGCAGGTGGCAGACCGACTGGCAACTCTTCCACAGAACACACTGGGTTGGGGGGAGCAACTACAGATATTGTTCAAAGGGAGGTGCCCACAGACGCTTTACCGATTGAATTAATTTAAATTGAATTGAAAAAGAACATTTAAAAGACATTTGGATATATCCATGGGTAGGAAAAGTCCAGAGGAATATGACTCAAACGCAGGCAAACCGTACGCCTTCCTGATATTTGTTTTTCCCATCATCGGAAAAATATTCAGCTTGTTTATCCTACCTATGTCTCATAATTTTATCAGGTCCCCCCTCAGCCTCCAACGTTCCACAGTAAACAGGCAGCCTGTCCAAGCTCTCCCTGCAGCCATTACAGGCGTAGGGGGGGGGGGGGCACTGAGAACCAAGGGGGACCTGGTGTGGGGGGGGGGGGCGGGGGTGCTGAGAACTAAGGGGGACCTGGCGTGGGGGAGAGGTAAGCGGCAAGAATTAAGGGTGACCCCGCACGAGAAAGGGATGAGTACTTTTTGTAACTTTGTGATGACTCTTTTGTGTACTTTGTATGCAAAAACAAAGAGGTAGGTACAAGAGGCAACAATAAAGTATCATTATCATCATCACCAGTTGTCCATTATAACTGAATAGGGGTTCACATGAAACAACTACCATACAAAGTTCATGTTAACCCTAATAATGCATTTTGTTGCTGCAAAAAATAGCAAAGGCTTTTTGTTACATTGTTTAATAGAATATCATTGCATAAGTGTCAATCAAAGCAATTGCTTGCCAATATCAGTGTCCTTTCGCAGTTTAAACAGCAGCCAATGTTCTTAAAGAGGTCCGTAATAACAAGGGTGGACTGTAGGCCAGGCATCATTCTGCTAAACCTTCTCTGCCCCAGCGCAGCCACATTCTTTCTGTAACGGGGTGACCAAAACTTCACACAATACTCCAAGTGTTTAAACAAAGTTATATAAAGCTGCATGATGACTGCAAGGTCACCAACATAATCATGGACAAATCTCACCACAGTCACTCCCTCTTCTCCCCTCTCCCATCAGGCAAGAGATACACAAGTGTAAAAACAAACACCTCTAGATTCAGGGACCTAAACTCTAGTTTCCTCCCGGCTGTTATCAGGCAACTGAACCATCCTATCACCAACTAGAGAGCAGTCCTGACCTCCAATCTACCTCGTGGAGACCCTCGGACTATCTTAATTGGACTTTACATTGCACTAAATGTTGCAGATGCTGGAAAAAATCGAAGGCCGATCAAAATGCTGGAGAAACACAGCAGGTGAGGCAGCATTTATGGAGCGAAGGAATAGGTAACGTTTATGGTCGAGACCCATGCTGCCTCACCCGCTGAGTTTCACCAGCATTTTTATCTACCTTGCACTAAATGTTAATCACTTTATCTGGACGGCTTGATTGTAATCATGTATAGTCTTTCCACGCAATATATCACGCAACAAAAAAGCTTTTCACTGTACCTCTGTGGAATTCTCTGCCTCAGAAGGCGGTGGAGGCAGGTTCTCTGGATGCTTTCAAGAGAGAGCTAGATAGGGCTCTTAAAAATAGCGGAGTCAAGGGATATGGGGAGAAGGCAGGAACGGGGGTACTGATTGTGGATGATCAGCCATGGTTACATTGAATGGCGGTGCTGGCTCGAAGGGCCGAATGGCACCTATTGTCTATTGTACCTCTGTATACGTGAGAATAAACTAACCGGTCTCGTACAGTCAATGCCCCAAGCAAGCCATGAAGGCGAGCGTACCACATGCTTCTTTACCACTCCATCTACAGTACATGTTGCTGTTAATCTGCTTTCAGTAATGATACGTGTTGTGGGGAACTCCTGAGCAATCTCCTCTCTATGTGTTGATATATGTCACCTCAGTAACGGTACTTCCTGTATGTTTAATGTTTTCCCACAGCAATGTAAGGACCCCTGCTGTAAAGCGAAATATTGTAAACTCAAGCGTGGAACAAGATGTTCATCTCTTGGTCCGTGCTGCAAGTATTGCAAAGTAAGGGCTCTGCGTGTCAACCGATGGTATGCAGATGAGGTCTGATCACAAACAAGGTCTTGGGGAGATAAGTGATCTCATGATTTAAATACTTTAGTTTCCATTCCAGCAGAAGAGGTAAAGGTTTCTTTTCACAGCCGTGTGGATGACTTCCACGCACCACACTCGCAATGACATGTGGCTGATTTGACCGCACAGTGACACTATGGGCCTGAAGCCTCTTTTACCTTGCATGACAGGAATCCTTTGGTGAGCAGGCACATTATCCCTGAGATTGTAGTCACACTCAGTGCCCCAACTCATCCACGCCAACAAAGATGTCCATCTGCGTTAGTCCCAGTTTGTACTTCGTCCATGTCCTCCACACCTTTTCTATCCAAATACCTTTTAAATGTTGTCATTGGGCCCTCCTCCACCACGTCCCCAGGCAATTGTTTCCACATACCTACCAATCTAATGATTGCATGGAATCCAGGGTGAGTTGGCCAATTGGATTAAACATTGACTTGAGGATGGAGACAAGGAGTAGTTGTGGAGGGGTTGGTTTTGCTGATTGGAGGTCTGTTAACAATAGAGTTAACATAGAAACATAGAAAATAGGTGCAGGAGGAGGCCATTCGGCCCTTTGAGCTAGTACCGCCATTCATTGTGATCATGGCTGATCGTCCCCAATCAATAACCCGTGCCTGCCTTCTCCCCATATCCCTTGATTCCACTAGCCCCGAGAGCTCTAACGCTCTCTTAAATCCATCCAGTGATTTGGCCTCCACTGCCCTCTGTGGCAGGGAATTCCACAAATTCACAACTCTCTGGGTGAAAAAGTTTTTTCTCACCTCAGTCTTAAATGGCCTCCCCTTTATTCTAAGACTGTGGCCCCTGGTTCTGGACTCGCCCAACATTGGGAAATTTTTTCCTGCATCTAGCTTGTCCAGTCCTTTTATAATTTTATATGTCTCTTTAAGATTTCCCCCTCATCCTTCTGCAAGGGTCAATGCTGGGACCACTGTTATTTGTCATTCAAATTATTAATATATAGAACAAAATAGTTCACATTGTTAGTACATTTCACAGATGACAATAGGTGGTATAGTAGATGTTGAGGAAGAATACCCAAGATTGAAACAGGATCTAGATCAATTGGCAAAAGAGGCTAAGGAATGGCAAATGGTATTTAACTCTAACAAGTATGGGGTGATGTACTTTAGAAAGTCAAGCTGAGGGAGGATTTACACAGTAGACGGTAGGCCCCTGGAGAGTGCTGCAGAACAGAGATCTGGGAATACAGAGGCAAGCAGGTATATTTATACAGCACATTCCAGCAACAAGGCAATTCAAAGTGCTTTACCTGATCCACACTGTACTGACCCACCCCCATTCATCCTGTACTGATTCCCCCCTTCCATCCTGTACTGATTCCCCCCCATCCATCCCGTATTCCCCCACTGACATCTCCCGCGCTCTCCCCTCACAATTTTACCTACTCCAACCAACACACACTAATTCCCCTGCCTCAATCCATCCAATCCGCACCGATTGCCTTCTCACCCCCCCACCCCCCCCCGCGCCATCTATCCATCCCGCACTGATTCACCCCCCCCCCCCACCCCTGACCCTACTGCGCTGGAAATGTCTTCAGCGAACATTGACAATGTTTGATAATGGAATGCAGTCAAATGTGTTTTAATTCCCAATGTTATTATTTGTTTGCAAGCGCACACTCACATACACACGCGAGGCTTCGGAGGCCCTGTGAACGGTCATTTTAGCTCAATCCAGCGCTAAATATAGCTCAACTCTGCCTGTCTCGCCTACAGTCCTGTCTCAATCCAGATAGGGCTGTAGGTTAACCTGGCGGGACAGGCAGAGTTGAGCTGGGTTTAGCGCTGCTTCTCTGCGCTGGCTGTGGGCCTGGGGGCACGGCGCCCGTCTGACTCCTGATGTCTCTGGCCTCCCCCGGGCGTGGGGGGGCTCTCGGGTGGGGACGGGGATGGTCCAGTGGCGGTTCGGCGGCGATTGCAGCGCCGGAGACCGGGATCGATCCTGGCTGCGGTGCAGGTCTGCCGAGAGTGTTTTGGCACGTCTCCCTTCTCCAATCGCCGCGCTTTATCCTCAGTCTCCCCCCACCCCCACCCTACTTCCGCCTCTGACCGACACCTCCCTCCTCCAAGGGTTTGTTTTGAAAGCGCCGTTGGCGGAGTAGCAGCAGCGGCCGTTATCAGGCCGGGCGGGGTGCGGGAGGAGGAGATGGAGCCGCAACTGCTGCTGTGCGGGCCCGACATTCGCTACGACCCTTCATCACGCCACACTTAGCATCTTTCCCACAACCGTCGCTGACACAAAACGTCACATTCCTTTTCTCCAGAGATGCTGCCGGACCCACGGGGTTACTCCAGTTTTTTGTGTCTATCTTCGGTATAAACCAAGTTGCCAAGCCGGGCAAAATGACTCGCCGTTTAGGTTGTCCGGCGGCACTTTAGATGGTCAGTGGCACCCGGGCAACCGCTAATTTCGAGCCCTGCCAGGACTCTCATGAACAAAGACAGGCTGTCTGCCATTGCCTTAATCCACATTCACTATGACTTCGCCCATAAGTTGGACAAATTCGTGACTAGGTTTGCGCAGTTACATTCTTGGAAAATGGAACTGGAAAACATGATTTATGGCCAAATGGCAATATATGCAGGCGTGCCACGAGTGTCTGTCACCTGCATCACTACACCAGGACTTCCATGAGCAATGACAGGCTGTCTGCACTCGCCTTAATGCACATTCACTATGACTTTGCCCATGACTTGGACAAAGTGGTGAGTAGGTTTGTACAGTTACATTCTCGGATGTTGAAGATGTGATGTGAAGTTGTTAGGTCAGGAAGACCATTAAAGGTGCACTGCACACTAACACAGTCTAACAGTAACAGGTAATCAAATCAACTTTCTAAAAAAAGGTAGTCTTTACGCAAAAACGTACAGTATTTTATTTGCAGTTTTTGCATGCTCCTTTATAACATTTTACATAACAATTTACAACAGTACAACTTGATTATTAAAACAAGGACAACAATTATTAATTAAAAAAAAATGTATACAACAATGACCCGAATCATCCCATTCCACCCACTCATTACTCTTGACTCAACCAAAATTATTTCTGAAATATTGGTCATAAATTTGGTGCAAAAATGCTCCAAAATAAGGCTAAGAATGCACCAGAGAGCATCTAAAACCCCAGCGCTTTCAGGGCCCTTATGTGGGCCCTGGAACCCGGATGTGAGGGGCTTCCCGCTTGTGATGTGCACTGCGTGCACATTATTTCACGTAAAAGTTTTGGAATCCGACCATGCCACCCCCCTTTTTGAAAAGCTTTGTATGGGCCTGCAATATAAAGGGGAGAATTACCTTGCTTGTCCTTCATAACAAGAGGATTTCAGTATAGGAGTAGAGAGGTTCTTCTGCAGTTGTATAGGGCTCTGGTAAGACCACATCTGGAGTATTGTGTACAGTTTTGGTCTCCTAATTTGAGGAAGGACATCCTCGTGATTGAGGCAGTGCAGCGTAGGTTCACGAGATTGATCCTTGGGATGGCGGGACTGTCATACGAGGAAAGATTGAAAAGACAAGGCTTGTATTCACTGGGGTTTAAAAGGATGAGGGGGAATCTTATAGAAACATATAGAATTATAAAAGGACTGGACAAGCTAGATGCAGGAAAAAAGTTCCCAATGTTGGGCGAGTCCAGAACCAGGGGCCACAGTCTTAGAATAAAGGGGAAGCCATTTAAGACTGAGGTGAGAAAAACATTTTCACCCAGAGAGTTGTGAATTTGTAGAATTCCCTGCCACAGAGGGCAGTGGAGGCCAAGTCACTGGATAAATTTAAGAGAGAGTTAGATAGAGCTCTAGGGGCTAGTGGAATGATCAGCCATGATCACAATGAATAGCGGTGCTGGCTCGAAGGGCCGAATGGCCTCCTCCTGCACCTATTTTCTATGTTTCTATGTCCTACAGTTTCCCAAATAGTCAACACCAGTTAACGAAACAAAAACAGCAGGAGATTGCACAGCTGCAAGGCAAATACGGTTGTGGGGTTTTAACTTTCCCAATATAGACTGGGACTGTCATAGATGGGCTGCCATTTGTCATGTGTGCTGAGGAGTTTCCTCAGGCAATATGTATAGGGCCCTATAAAGGAGAGGGCAAAGCTTTACCTACTCTGGGGGGATTAGCAGGGCAAATGACTGAAGTGTCAGTGGGTGAGAACAGTTCCATCAGCTTTAATATACTCTTGATTAAGGACAGGGTGGGTCCACATGTGGTTCTAAATTGAGGCAAGGCCAACATTGATGGTATCAGACAGGAATTAGCAAAACTCCCACAGATTCTGCCTGAGCGGTTGTAGTATTTTCAGTTTGTATTTTTACAACCTCAGCCCCTGTGTGTACAGTACCCCCACACTTCACAGGGGACACCCCTGCTGCCTACCCTCCACCTCACTCTCGGCTCCTTCCTCCCGCTGCCTGCCATCCTCTGATGCCGTCTTCCTTCAGTTCCTCCCAGCAGGCACGGTGTGTAGGCCCAGACGGGGGGAGTGTGACCTGCCCGAGTTCTGCACAGGAAACTCCAAAGATTGCCCCGACAATCACTACATGAAAGATGGCTACTCCTGCAGCAACGGGACCTTCTTCTGCAACCAGGGGTTCTGCCGGTCTGCAGACAGGCAATGCCAGGAGATCTGGGGCGACGGTGAGTACAGGCTGCCGGCAGCCACCAGGTGGCAGCACCGATCCCCTCCCCACACATGGCAGAGGCTTTGGCCAATGTCTGCACCTGACTGGATGGACATGCTGATCCTCAAAGCTCTCTCAATCTGCTGCAAGTCCTGATCTGCAGGAGTGGGGTGACCTATCCCCATCACTGGGTCAGCCCCAGCCTGGTGCAAGCCAGTTCAAGATGCTTAGAGAGAGCGGGTGAAGAATCTAAAGCAACTTGTGGGCATATGCCAGGAAGGGCAGTGGGGCCACAGACTTATACCATGGGGGTGCGATCAGTGATGGGTGGATGCTCGTTTCATTTCTCTCTGTCCTTCAGCCAGTCTGTCATCCCCTCCATTTCACATTTCCTGTCTTGTCACCTGCATCATTTTCTCCAACTGTCCGTCTCACTCCAGAACAGAATGGAAGAAGGCTCATGAATGGTGTCAATGTCGGTGCAGCCTGCTTCTAGCTTTAGATCTGTACTCTTCCTTGTTCTCCCTGACAGATGCCAAGTCTGCTGTAAAAATATGCTATGAAATTACAAATATGCAAGGATCCGAGTATGGGCATTGTGGTATGGACAAAGATGGCAATTACATCAAATGCAGTGCTGGGTATGTATGACACAACATCCAGTTTTGTTTCCCTGCCTGCGGACACATAAAAAGTCTGTTCTTTATTTTGTTTTCAATTAAAACTGGAAAATTCTATATCAATCCATCATAATTCATCCACGAATATGTCCACCCTGCACACTAGGCATACTGGACTTGTTCCATTTGGCCCATATTTATCTCAACCCTTCCGATCCATGTGTCTGTCCGAATGCCTTTTAAATATTGGTATTAGGCCGTGGGCCAAGCATCGAACGAAAATGTGTCTAGAATTTAACTTTCGTGACCCAAGTCTGGTATCTACTTGAAATTTGGACCAGAGTTAGATAAAATATAATTGAGAAGGAATTCATAACTCGTCAGTGTCAAAAGTTGCACATTAATTAATTAAGCTAATTAGAAAATTAAATCGAAAAAGTAACAGCGCCATCTAGTGCTCAATGCTCATATTACTCTATGGGGAGCCTAATTCCGTGCTGCGGTCTATTTAATCCATATATTTAGTATACCAATTATATATATATATATAAATGACTTGTGAATATGACTGGCGTTATATATAATGATATATAAAAATAATATAATGAATATAATTGTGAGTCTGACTGGAGGTGTATGTTGAGTGAGATTGCCGCAGAGGTCCCGGGTTTCAGCGGCTCCTGAACCCGCCTAATTAGTGGGCGAGGGCAGATTCTGCGGGTTCCCCAGTTTACTGAACCCCGCTGATTGCCAGTGGGCAGAGTGGGGATCACGGCCATAGTGGGACTGGGGCAGTGCAAGGCTGGGGGAAGGCCAAGGCATCTCCCACTGAGAGGAAAATGCCTAACCCTAACTCGCCCCCATTCCGGAGCTGCCCACGGCTGGAGCTGGAGCCGCTTTGGGACCGGCTACGGGCTCCGTACGTGTGGCCGCTCAGCGCGTCCACCTCGGCCAGCATGCCCTTCTGGATCAGCAACAACCCACCCGACGCCACGATTACCAATTGAATAACTACTTTGGTTCTGTCTTCACCAAGGAAGACATAAATAATCTGCCGGAAATAGCAGGGGACCGGGGGTCAAATGAGATGGAGGAACTGAGTGAAATCCAGGAAATGGTGTTAGGTAAATTGAATGGATTAAAGGCCGATAAATCCCCAGGACCAGATAGGCTGCATCCCAGAGTACTTAAGGAAGTAGCCCGAGAAATAGTGCATGCATTAGTGATAAATTTTCAAAACTCTTTAGATTCTGGAGTCGTTCCTGAGGATTGGAGGGTAGCAAGCGTAACACCACTTTTTAAGAAGGGAGGGAGAGAGAAAACGGGGAATTACAGACCAGTCAGTCTAACATCGGTAGTGGGGAAACTGCTAGAGTCAGTTATTAAAGATGGGATAGCAGCACATTTGGAAAGTGGTGAAATCATTGGACAAAGTCAGCATGGATTTACGAAAGGTAAATCGTGTCTGACGAATCTTATAGAATTTTTCGAGGATGTAACTAGTAAAGTGGATAAGGGAGAACCAGTGGATGTGTTATATCTGGACTTTCAGAAGGCTTTCGACAAGGTCCCACATAAGAGATTAGTATACAAACTTAAAGCACACGGGTTCAGTATTGATGTGGATAGAGAACTGGCTTTCAGACAGGAAGCAAAGAGTAGGAGTAAATGGGTCCTTTTCAGAATGGCAGGCAGTGACTAGTGGGGTACCGCAAGGCTCAGTGCTGGGACCCCAGCTATTTACAATATATATTAATGATTTGGACGAGGGAATTGAATGCAACATCTCCAAGTTTGCGGATGATACGAAGCTGGGGGGCAGTGTTAGCTGTGAGGAGGATGCTAGGAGGCTGCAAGGTGACTTGGATAGGCTGGGTGAGTGGGCAAATGCATGGCAGATGCAGTATAATGTGGATAAATGTGAGGTTATCCACTTTGTGGCAAAAACAGGAAAGTAGACTATTATCTGAATGGTGGCCGATTAGGAAAAGGGGAGATGCAACGAGACCTGTGTGTCATGGTACACCAGTCATTGAAAGTAGGCATGCAGGTGCAGCAGGCAGTGAAGAAAGCAAATGGTATGTTAGCATTCATAGCAAAAGGATTTGAGTATAGGAGCAGGGAGGTTCTACTGCAGTTGTACAGGGTCTTGGTGAGACCACACCTGGAGTATTGCGTACAGTTTTGGTCTCCAAATCTGAGGAAAGACATTCTTGCCATAGAGGGAGTACAGAGAAGGTTCGCCAGACTGATTCTTGGGATGTCAGGACTTTCATACGAAGAAAGACTGGATAGACTCAGCTTGTACTCGCTAGAATTTAGAAGATTGAGGGGGGATCTTATAGAAACTTACAAAATTCTTAAGGGGTTGGACAGGCTAGATGCAGGAAGATTGTTCCCGATGTTGGGGAAGTCCAGAACAAGGGGTCACAGTTTAAGGATTAGGGGGAAATCCTTTAGGACCGAGATGAGAAAAACATTTTTCACACAGAGAGTGGTGAATCTCTGGAATTCTCTGCCACAGAGGGTAGTTGAGGCCAGTTGATTGGCTATATTTAAGAGGGAGTTAGATGAGGCCCTTTTGGCTAAAGGGATCAGGGGGTATGGAGAGAAGGCAGGTACAGGATACTGAGTTGGATGATCAGCCATGGTCATATTGAATGGCAGTGCAGGCTCGAAGGGCCGAATGGCCTACTCCTGCACCTATTTTCTATGTTTCTATTACACCGAATATCAACATGGTGGGGAGCAGCACTGCCCTGCACGCCGCCCGGGCCACCATCAGCATCCCCATAGCGCCGGCTCCGACTGTCCGCCCGCTCGCTCGCTGCAACACTGGCCGGCCAACAGCCCAACTGATCCCTCACAGCACCCACCGGCCGGCCGATAGCCCGACCGACCCCTCACAGCACCCACCGGCCGGCCAATAGCCCAACCGACTGACGGACCCCCTCTCTTGCCCCATGCTGCTCAGCTCGGCCCAGGTCCGCCTTCAGCACCCCCATAGCGCCGACTCCGTCACGGAAGTCCTCAGAAAAAAACCCGCCTGCGGGCTGGATGTTTTCGGGTTACGGGCAGGATCTGGCCCGTGGGACGTAGGTTGCCAACACCTGCCCTACCCCTAACCCTCATCCACTGAGAGGAAAATGCCTAACCCTAATCCTAACACTAGCTCTACATTTTTATTTATCATTTTTATTTCACAGTTCATAACATAGCTTTACAAAGATAAATCAGTTGTAAATCAGCTGTAGCCAATCTACAGAAGGGTTCTGACCCAAAACATCACCGATCCATAGTCATAGAGTGGTACAGCGTGGAAACAGGCCCTTCGACCGAACTCGCCCACACCGGCCAACATATCCCAGCTACACTAGTCCCACTTGTCTGCTTGGTCCATATCTCTCCAAACCTGTCCTATCCAAGTACCTGTCTAACTGTTTCTTAAACGATGGGATTGTCCCCGCCTCAATTACCTCCTCTGGCAGCTTGTTCCATACATACACCACCCTTTGTGTGAAAAAGTTACCCCTCGGATTCCTATTAAATCTTTTCCCCTTCACCATGAACCTATGTCCTCTGGTCCTCGATTCCCCTACTCTGAGCAAGAGTCTGTGCAATCTATTCCTTTCATGATTTTGTACACCTCTATAAGATCCCCCCTCATCCTCCTGCACTCCATGGAATAGAGGCCCAGCCTACTCAACCTCTCCCTATAGCTCACACCATCTAGTCCTGGCAACATCCACGTAAATCTTTTCTGAACCCTTTCAAGCTTGACAATATCTTTCCTATAACATGGTGCCCAGAACTGAACACAATATTCTAAATGCGGTCTCACCAACGTCTTATACAACTGCAACGTGACCTTCCAACTTCTATACTCAATACCCTGACTGTTGAAGGCCAAAGTGCCAAAAGCCTATTTGACCACCATATCTACCTGCAACTCGACCTTCAGGGAACCATGCACCTGTACTCCTAGATACCTCTGCTCTACAATACTCCCCAGAGGCCTACCATTCACTGTGTAGGTCCTGCCCATGTTCGATGTCCCAAAATGCAACACCTCACACTTCTCTGTATTAAATTCCATCAACCATTCCTCCACCCACCTGGCCAATCGATCCAGATCCTGATGCAAACTTTCACAACCATCTTCACTATCTGCAAAACCACTCACTTTTGTATCATCAGCAAACTTGCTAATCTTGCCCTGTATGTTCTCATCCAAATCATTGATGTGGCTGACAAACAGTAATGGGCCCAGCACCGAACCCTGAGGCACACCACTAGTCACAGGCCTCCAGTCCGAGAAGCAACTTTCCACCATCACCCTCTGCTTCCTTCCATGGAGCCAATTTACTATCCATTCAGATATCTCTCCTTGGATCCCATGCGATCTAACCTTCCAGAACAGCCTACCATGCAGAACCTTGTAGAACGTCGTACTGAAATCCATGTACACAACATCTACAGCTCTACCCTCATCAAACTTTTTGCTCACGTCTTCAAAAAAAATCAATCAGATTTGTGAGACACGACCTCCCGCGTACAAAACCATGCTGACTGTCCTTAATTAGACCTTTCCCATCCAAATGCCTGTATATCCTATCCCTCATAATAATCTCCAGTAACTTACCAACTACAGATGTTAAGCTCACCGGCCTATCGTTCCCAGCATTTTCCCTGCAGCCCATCTTGAAAAGAGGCACAACATTTGCCACCCTCCAGTCTTCCAGCACCTCTCCTGTATTTATGGACGACTCATAAATTTCAACCAGGGCTCCCGCAATTTCCCCTCTAGTTTCCCGCAATGTCCTCGGATATATCAGATCAGGCCCTGGAGCTTCGTCTACCTTCAAACACGACAGTATCTTCAGTACTTCCTCGACGGTAACCCTGACTGCTCTCATGACACTTCCAGTGACTGCTCCAATTTCCTCCGTCCTACTGTCCTTCTCCTCTGTAAATACAGTGGACAAATACTTATTGAGGACCTTGCCCATCTCCTGTGGCTCTACACAGAGGTGACCACTTTTATTCCTGAGAGGTCCCATTCTCTCTCCAGTTACCCTTTTCCCCCTAATGTATTCATAAAATCTTTTGGGACTGTCCTTAATACTACCCACCAGAGCTATCTCCTGGCCCATTTTTGCCCTT
Organism: Malacoraja senta; assembly: GCA_038087875.1. Classification (NCBI taxonomy): domain Eukaryota; kingdom Metazoa; phylum Chordata; class Chondrichthyes; order Rajiformes; family Rajidae; genus Malacoraja; species Malacoraja senta. The sequence continues at coordinate 16,219 of JAXLNO010003660.1, forward strand.
CTGATTTCCTTTTTTAGTTTACTCCTTAGCTCCCGAAACTCCTCCAGGGATGCACTTGATCCCAGCTGCCTATACCTGTCCCATGCATCCTTCTTGTTTTTGACTGACGTCTCAATTTCCCTCGTCAGCCAAGCTTCCTTACATTTGCCTGCTTTGCCCTTCACTCTAACGGGGACGTACACATCCTGAGCTCTCTTCAGTACACTTTTAAAAACATCCCACTTGGCCAATGTTCCTTTCCCCTCAATAACCTGCTCCAGTCAACTTGAGCGAGACCTTCTCTCATACCCTCAAAGTTGGCCTTACCCCAGTTGAGCATTTTAACACGTGGACCCTCCCCGTCCCGATCCTTAACTATCTTAAACCTAATGGAACTGTGGTCACTTGTCCCAAAAGGCTCCTCCACACACACTTCATTAACTTGCCCTTCCCAATTTCCCAATACTAGATCCAACATTGCCCTCTCACGTGTGGGGGCCTCTTCTTGTTCCTCAGCTCCACACAAATAGCCTCACTAGACGAACTGTCCGTAATGTCACCTCTGAACACAGCCATGACATCCTCCTTAACCAACAATGCAGCCCCCCTCCTCTTTTTCCCTCACCCCTGTGATGCTCCTGTACCCTGGAATATTGAGCTGCCAGTCCTGCCCCTCCCTTAACCAGGTTTCAGTCATGACTGCAACGTCCCATTCGCTCGTACCTATCCATGCCCTAAGCTCATCTGCCTTACCCGTCAAGCCCCTTGCATGAAAATACATGCAGTTTAAACCAATCCTCTTTCCACGCTCTCCGCCTTTCACCTGCCTAGTCTGTCCACTAACCTTTCCCACACCACCCACCATAGCAACTTCTAGCCTCTCACGTGCCTCTGTCCTGTGCGAGATCCCACCCCCCTGCCAATCTAGTTTAAATCCTTGTTTAAGAAGGAACTGCAGATGCTGGAAAATCGAAGGTAGACAAAAGTACTGGATATCCGGTGGTGCTCACTCTGGCCATGGAGGAGGTCCAGGACAGAGAAGTCGGTGAGACCAAGCGTAGGCTTGCCGATCGTTTCGCCGAACACCTCCGCTCATTAACCAACCTGACCTCCCGTTGGCTCAGCACTTCAACTCCCCCTCCCATTCCGAATCCGACCTTTCTGTCCTGGGCCTCCTCCATGGCCAGAGTGAGCACCACCGGAAATTGGAGGAGCAGCACCTCATATTCCACTTGGGCAGTCTGCACCCAAGCGGCATAAACATTGACTTCTCCAATTTCCAGTAGCCCTTGCTGTCTCCTCCCCTTCTCAGCTCTCCCTCAGCCCTTGGGCTCCTCCTCTTCCTTTTTCCTTTCTTCTCCCCACCCTACATCAGTCTGAAGAATGGTTTCGGCCCGAAATGTTGCCTATTTCCTTCGCTCCATAGATGCTGCTCCAGTACTTTTGTCTACCTCCTAGTTTAAACCCTCCCGATCCATGTTCTCCAGAGATCCTGCCCGACCTGCCGAGTTACTCCAGCACTGTTTGTCTTTTCCTGTACTCAATACTCTTGGCAATGAAGGCAGCTTGCTGCGTAAGCCGTCTTCACCCAACAGACTGTTCGCTGCAGCAACACAATTTCTGTTTTCTTTTGTGTATTTGCCCAAGTTTCTGGAGTGGAAATCTAAATTGTTTGTCTTCCCTACAGAGATATATTTTGTGGAAAACTCCAGTGTCAGGGTGGATCAACTGCAAATCTGGGATTAAACACAAAGGTGGTAACCAACAGCATTATGTCTAAAGGTGGAACCATCGTCTGCCGCGCAGCACATTCTTTCTTAGCTGATACCAGTAATCCGAGTTTAATACTAGAAGGCACCAAGTGTGCACCGAACAAGGTAACTAAAAATGGATATTGTTAAAGTGTTCTGTCCATAGTCTAATGGGCCTGTCCCACTTGGCGATTTTTTTTAGGCAACTGCCGGCGACCGCCGTAGTCGTAGCCGGCAAAAACCGGCGCCAACTTACGACAGCACCTACGTCAGGAGAAGGCAAGCTACGCTCATTGGCGTCGAAAATGTCGCCGAAAATGTTTCAACATGTTGAAAATTTAGCGGCGACCAGAAAGACGCTACGACTTTTTGCGCGACTGAGGAGACGACTCCCAGCGACCACCGGCGAACACGTGCCGACAAACTAGTCGCCTGTAGTTGCCTAAATAATCGCCAAAGTGGGACAGGCCCATTAGACTGCATTCATGTTGGCACTGCCTAGCTCCACTCCACATTAAGGTTGCATATTCTTATTTATGGTCAGTATGGATGATTTGGGCTATAGGGCCAGAAATATATTCAGGGATATTTCTGTAAATCTCTATGACATTGCTCCCAATTTACACTCCACCAGTTTCGAAATGCTGGCGATATTCATCTAATCAAGCAACATCTGTGGAAAGAGGCACAGAATTTCAGCTCACTGAGTTTTCTGTGGAAGTGGGAACTAACTGTTAGAAATTAAATCTTTCAACTGCTGAGGGGAGTGGATGGTTAACAATGAGTGGAGGTTTACTACAGGCAATACTGGGGAGAGAAAGTTACACTTAATGTGTAGGAAGGAACTGCAGACGCTGGTTTAAACCGAAGATGGACACAAAATACTAGGGTAACTCAGCGGGACAGGCAGAATCTCTGGATAGAAGGAATGGGTAACATTTCGGGTCGAGACCCTTCTACAGTCTGAAGAGAGGTCTCCACCAGAAACGTCACCCATTCCTCCAAATTGGGAAACATGGAAAACATAGAAAATAGGTGCAGGAGTGGGCCATTCAGCCCTTTGAGCCAGCACCGCCATTCAATATGATCATGGCTGATCATCCAGAATCAGTACCTTGTTCCTGCTTTCTCCCCAAGACTAGTGACTGTTGCATCCATAGTGATCCTTTTAGGACCAGCGACTGTTCTATTAGTTTTTAAATAGTTAATCCTCGTATGTTGCAAAACATACTTGGCTAATAAAGTATGATTATGATAAAGAAAGGGCAGGCCCACAAATTAAAATTCTAAATATGGCAATAGACAATAGGTGCAGGAGTAGGCCATTTGGCCCTTTGTACCAGCATCGCCATCAAATGTGGCTGATCATCCCCAATCAGAACCCCGTTCCTGCCTTCTCCCCATTTCCACTGACTCCGCTATCCTTAAGAGCCCTATCTAGCTCTCTCTTAAAAGTATCCAGAGAATCGGCCTCTGAGGCAGAGAATTCCACAGACTCACAACTCTCTGTGTGAAAAAGTGTTTCCCCATCTCCATTCTAAATGGCCTACCCCTTATTCTTAAACTGTGGACCCTGGTTCTGGACTCCCCCAACATCGGGAACATGTTTCCTGCCTCTAGCGTGTCCAAACCCTTAATAATCTTATATGTTTCAATAAGATCCCCTCTCAACCTTCTAAATTCCAGAGTATACAAGCCCAGCCACTCCATTCTCTCAGCATAAGGCAGTCCTGCCATCCCAGGAATAAACCTTGTGAACCTGTTCAGAAACCAATATGGGGCAGATGGGGGCAACTAGAATGAAGAGAAAAGACACAAAAAGCTGGACTAACTCAGTGGGTTAGAGAGCATCTCTGGAGAAATGGAATAGAAACATAGAAAATAGGTGCAGGAGGAGGCCATTCGGCCCTTCGAGCTTAGACCGCCATTCATTGTGATCATGGCTGATCGTCCCCAATCAATAACCCGTGCCAGCCTTCTCCCCATGATTGGCCTCCAATGCCCTCTGTGGCAGGGAATTCCACAAATTCACAACTCTCTGGGTGAAAAGGTTTTTTCTCACCTCAGTCTTAAATGGCCTCCCCTTTATTCAAAGACTGTGGCCCCTGATTCTGGACTCGTCCAACATTGGGAACATTTTTCCTGCATCTTGCTTCTCCAGTCCTTTTATAATTTTATGTTTCTATAAGATCCCCCCTCGTCTTTCTAAACTCCAGTGAATACAAGCCTAGTCTTTTCAGTCTTTCCTCATATGACAGTCCCGCCATCCCAGGGATCAATCTCGTGAACCTACCCTGCACTGCCCCAATCACAAGAATGTCCTTCCTCAAATTCAGGACGCTTCAGGTCGAGACCCTGAAGAAGGGTCTGAACCAGCATCTTCAGTGTAAGAAAGAACTGCAGATGCTGGTTTAAATCGAAGATAGACCCGGAATGCTGGAGTAACTCGGCGGTACAGGCAGCATCTCTGGAGAGAAGGAATTGGCGACGTTTCGGGTCGAGGCTTTTCTTCAACTAGAAGGGTCTTGACCCGAAAAGTCACACATTCCTTCTCTCCTGAGATGCTGCCTGCCGTGCTGAGTTATTCCAGCATTTTGTGTCTATCCAGCATCTGCAGTTCCTTCCTACACATGGGATCGAGAGTATCGCTAGAGGAGTTTAGGATACTAAGGAGGATACTTAAGAAGGAAATCAGGAGGCCAAAAAGAGGGCAGGATATAACTCTGGCAGATAATATTAAGGAAAATCTGAGAGGTTTATGTACATTAAGGAAATAGGGTTACTAGAGAGAGACTATAGGGCCTGTTCCGGAACCAAAGTGGAAAGGTCTGTGTGGAGCCGCAGGAGATGAGCAAGGTCCTTCAACGAATATTTCTTCTCTAATTTTACCATGAAGGACCTAGAGACTGGGGAAGCTGGGACAGTTAATGGAGATGTCTTGAGGCCAGGTCAAGACAAAATGCTGGAGTAACTCAGCGGGTGAGGCAGCATCTCAGGAGAGAAGGAATGGGTGACTTTTCAGGTCGAGACCCTTCTTCAGACTGATGTTAGGAGAGGGGAGGGGACAAAGATAGAATGTAGGCAGAGGCATTAAGACTAGTGGGAGAACTGGGAAGGGGAAGGGGAGAGAGAGAGAGAAAGCAAGGGCTATCTGAAGTTAGAGAAGTCAATGTTCACACTACTGGGGTGCAAGCTACCCAAGCAAAATATGAGGTGCTGTTCCTCCAAATTGCGCTGGGCCTCACTCTGACAATGGAAGAGGCCCTGGACAAAAAAATCAGATTGAGAACGTGAGGGGGAGTTGAATTGCTGAGCCACCGGGATATTAGGTAGGTTAAGACGGACTCAGCGGAGGTGTTCAGTGAAACGATCGCCGAGCCTGCGCTTGGTCTCGCCGATGTAGAGAAGTTGACACCTGGAACAGCGGACACAGTAGATGAGGTGCAAGTGAACCTCTGCCTACATTCTATCTTTGTCCCGCCCCCTCCCCATACATCAGTCTGAAGAAGGGTCTCGACCCGAAATGTCGCCCATTCCTTCTCCTGAGATGCTGCCTCGCCTGCTGAGTTACTCCAGCATTTTGTGGCGACCTTCGATTTAAACCAGCAGTTCTTTCTTACAAATATGTCTTGAGGAGAGTCTCTATTATGGTTGAGAATGTGCTGGACATACCAATCTGTATGAAGGTAGATAAATCTCCCGGTCCTGATCAGATATATCCGAGGACATTGTGGAAGGCTTGAGATGAGAAGAAATTGCAGGGGCCTTGGCTGAGATATGAATCATCATTAGAAACGTTGAAGTACCCGAAGACTGGGGGATGGCTAATGTTGTGCCTCTATTTAGGAAGGTCAGCAAGGAAAAGCCTAGGAACTACAGGCCAATGAGTCTAACATCTGTGCTAGGTGTCACAGCATGGAAACAGGCCCTTTGGCCAACTTGCCCATGTCAACTAAGATACCCTACTTCAGATATAATAGGAACCTAAGAGGCAACCTTTACCACACAGAGGGTGGTAGGTATATGGAACGAGTTGAGGCCTACATTATCACAACAATGGATGAGGAAAATCTTTTTCACCCAGAGTAGTGAATCTGTGGAATTCTCTGCCTCAGAAGGCAGTGGAGGCCAATTCTCTGGAGGCTTTCAAGAGAGAGTTAGATAGAGCTCTTAATGATAGAGGAGTCAAGGGATATGGGGTGAAGGCAGGAACGGGGTACTAATTGTGGATTATCAGTCATGATCACAGTGAATGGCGGTGCTGGCTCGAAGGGCCGAATAGCCTACCACTGCACCTATTGTCTATAACATTTAAAAGACATTTGGATCGGTACATGGATAGGAAGGATTGAAAGTGGTATGAGCCAAATACAGGCAGGTGGGACCAGTGCAGATGGGGCATCTTGGTCAGCATGGGCAAGTTGGGCCGAAGGGCCTGTTTCCATTTCTAAATCTTTATCCTCTCACCTTGGATTAGTAAGTATGCAGATGATACTAAGATAGGTGGTGTGGTGGATAATGAAGTAGATTTTCAGTCTACAGAGAGATTTAGGCCATTTGGAAGAGTGGGCTGAAAGATGACAGATGGAGTTTAATGCTGATAAATGTGAGGTACTACATCTCGGCAGGACAAATCAAAATAGGACGTACATGGTAAACGGTAGAGAATTCAGGAATGCAATTGAACAGAGGGATCTAGGAATAACTGTGCATAGTTCCCTGAAGGTGGAATCTCATGTAGATAGGGTGGTAAAGAAAGCTTTTGGGGTGCTGGCCTTTATAAATCAGAGCATTGAATATAGAAGTTGGGATGTAATGTTAAAATTGTACAAGGCATTGGTGAGGCCAATTCTGGAGTATGGAGTACAATTTTGGTCGCCTAATTATAGGAAGGATGTCAACAAAATAGAGAGAGTACAGAGGAGATTTACTAGAATGTTGCCTGGGTTTCAGCAACTAAGTTACAGAGAAAGGTTGAACAAGTTAGGTCTTTATTCTTTGGAGCGCAGAAGGTTAAGAGGGGACTTGATAGAGGTCTTTAAAATTATGAGCGGGTTAGACAGAGTTGACGTGGATAAGCTTTTTCCATTGAGAGTAGGGAAGATTCAAACAAGGGGACATGACTTGAGAATTAAGGGACAGAAGTTTAGGGGTAACATTAGGGGGAACTTCTTTACTCAGAGAGTGGTAGCTGTGTGGAATGAGCTTCCAGTGGAAGTGGTGGAGGCAGGTTTGATGTTATCCTTTAAAAATAGATTGGATGGGTATATGGACGGGAAAGGAATGGAGGGTTATGGTCTGAGTGCAGGTAGATGGGACTAGGGGGAAGTAATTATTTAAAATTAAAAAAAATGTTCGGCACGGACTTGAAGGGCCGAGATGGCCTGTTTCCGTGCTGTAATGGTTATATGGTTATGCCCAGAGGATGCAGACTAACCCAAGGTGCTGTTCCTCCAATTTCCGGTGTTGCTCACTCTGGCCATGGAGTAGGCCCAGGACAGAGAGGTCGAATTCGGAATGGGAGGGGGAGTTGAAGTGCTGAGCCACCAGGAGGTCAGGTTGGTTAATGCGGACCGAGCGGAGGTGTTCGGCGAAACGATCGCCAAGCCTACGCTTGGTGTCACCGATGTAGATCAGCTGACATCCAGAGCAGCGGATGCAATAGATGAGGTTGGAGGAGGTGCAGGTGAACCTCTGTCGCACCTGGAACGACTGCTTGGGTCCTTGAATGGAGTGAAGGGGGGAGGTAAAGCGACAAGTGTAGCATCTCTTGCGGTTGTAAGGGAAAGTGCCCGGGGAAGGGGTGGAGCGGGAGGGAAGGGAAGAATTGACAAGTGAGTTACGGAGGGAGCGGTCTTTGCGGAAGGCAGACGGGGGGGGGGGGGGATGGGAACATGTGGCGAGTGGTGGGGTCACGTTGGAGGTGGCGAAACTGGCGGAGGACTATTTGTTGTATGTGCCGGTTGGTGGGGTGAAAGGTGAGGACATGGGAGACTCTGGCCTTGTTGCGAGTGGGGGGGATGGGGAGAGAGGGCAGTGTTGCGGGGTATGGAGGAGACCCTGGTGCGAGCCTCATCTATAGTGTGGTAGGGGAACCCCCGTTCCCTGATGAATGAGGACATTTCCGATGCCCTGGTGTGGAACACCTCATCCTGGGAGCAGATGCGGCGTAGACGGAGGAATTGGGAGTAGGGGATGGAGTCCTTACAGGAAGCAGGATGGGAGGAAGAGTAGTCAAGATAGCCGTGGGAGTCAGTGGGTTTATAGTGGATGTCTATCACCTGCGATGGAGATAGTGAGGTCAAGGAATGGTAGGGAAGTGTCGGAAATGGTCCAGGTTTATTTGATTGCCGGATGGAAGTTGGTGGTGAAGCGGATGAAGTCAGTCAGTTGTGTGTGGGTGCAGGAGGTGACGCCAAAGCAATCGTCGATGTAGCGGAGGTAGAGGTCGGGGATGGAGCCCTGGTACGCCTCGAACAAGGATTGTTCGACGTACCCGACAAAGAGGCAGGCGTAGCTGGGGCCCATGCGCGTTCCCATAGCTACGCCTTGTATTTGGAGGAAATGGGAGGAGTCAAACGAGAAGTTATTGAGGGTAAGGACCAACTCCGCTAGGCGGAGGAGTATCAGTGGACGGGTATAGGTTGCTCCTCCAGTCGAGGAAGAACCGGAGGGCTTTGAGACCATCTTGGTGGGGGATGGAGGTGTAGAGTGACTGGATGTCCATGGTGAAGATGAGAGGATGGGGGCCTAGAGAATGGAATGTGCGGAGATGACGGAGAGTGTCTGAGGTGTCTTGAACATAGGTGGGGAGGGATTTAACCAAGGGGGATAGGTTGGAGTCAAGGTATGTGGAAACAGGCAGAGACAATGGGTCTACCGGGACAGTCATGTTTGTGGATTTTGGGGAGAAGGTAAAATCGGGCCGTGCGGGGCTGGGGAACGATGAGGTTGGAGGCTCGGGGGTGCAAGGAGCCGGAGTGGATGAAGCCGGTGATGGTGCTAGAGATAGTGGCCTGGTGCTCGTCAGTGGGGTCATGGTCCAGTGGTAAGTAGGAGGAGGCGTCCGAGAGTTGGCGCGTGGCCTCAGCTTTGTAGAGATCGGCGCGCCTGACTACCACGGCACCTCCCTTGTCGGCGGGTTTGATAACCCAGTCTGGGTTGTTGCGGAGTGAGTCGATGGCAGTACGTTCAGGGGGGGAGAGATTGGAGTGAGACAGGGGAGTGGAGAAGTTGAGGCGGTTGATGTCGCGACGGCAGTTTTGGATGAAAAGTTCTAAAGCCGGAGGGCCACGAGGAGGGGGTTCGTCGGAGACGGGAAAAGGGATCATCAATGGGGGGCGAGGACTCCTTCCCGTGGAAGAACGCTGTGAGGCGGAGGCGACGGTAGAAGAGCTCCAAGTCGTGGTGGGCGCCAAACTCATGGAGGTGGGGACGGAGGGGTACAAAGGTAAGACCTCTGCTGAGGACAGACTGTTCGGTGTCGGAGAGGGGGAGGTCGGGGGGGATGGTGAACACGGCAGGGATGGGGGTTGGGGCCGGAGGAAGGCAGGTGAGTGGACTGAGGACGAGGCGATGTGTGGTGGGGGGGGATAGAGGGTGGTCAGGGGGTAGGGGGGTATGAGGGCCGTAGTGTGGGTAGGGAAGAGCAGGGGTCACATAGTTTGAGGGGGATGGGGAAGACCCAGTGGAACAGCCACTGAGGTTACCAGGGTTGGGCGGATTAGCACTAGGACCCAGTGTAGTCAAACCCAGAGGAGTGGGTATCTGCAGCATGGAGGCTTCAGGCCCGGTGCAGAGTCCAGTTTGCAGGTGAGGCGACGGCTGCGGGCTGCTGGAGGGCGGTGGAGTGGCGAGGGTCGGCGGGCAGTAGAGCCCGGGTCGGCGGGCGATGTGTGGGAGGTCCCAGTGGGCGGATGGTCGGTGGGGCGGCGCGGTTCGGCCAGCCCGGTGAGGCGAGGAGGTGAGTAAGCCACGGTGCGGCGGCCATGTTCGGGGAGCCTGGTGTGACGGCGATATTCGGTGTGCCCGGTGTGACGGCGATATTCGGCGGGCCCGGTGTGACGGCGATATTCGGCGGGCCCAGTGCGATGGCGATGTTCAGTAGGCCCGGTCCAGCGGCGATATTAGGTGGGCCCAGTGTGACGCCGATATTCGGTGGGCCTGGTGTGACGGCGATATTCGGCGGGCCCGGTGTGACGGCGATATTCGGGGGGCCCGGTGTGACGGCGATATTCGGCGGGCCCGGTGTGACGGCGATATTCGGCGGGCCCAGTGCGATGGCGATGTTCAGTAGGCCTGGTCCAGCGGCGATATTCGGTGGGCCCAGTGTGACGCCGATATTCGGTGGGCCTGGTGTGACGGCGATATTCGGCGGGCCCGGTGTGACGGCGATATTCGGGGGGCCCGGTGTGACGGCGATATTCGGCGGGCCCGGTGTGACGGCGATATTCGGCGGGCCCAGTGCGATGGCGATGTTCAGTAGGCCCGGTCCAGCGGCGATATTCGGTGGGCCCGGTGCGACGGCGATATTCGGGGAGCCAGGTGTGACGGCGATATTCGGCGGGCCCGGTGTGACGGCGATATTCGGTGGGCCCAGTGCGATGGCGATATTCGGGGAGCCCGGTGTGACGGCGATATTCGGCGGGCCCAGTGCGACGGCGATGCTGGATGGGCCCGATGCAACGGCGATGTTAGGTGGGCCCGGTGCGGCGATGAGGTTAGGCGGTCCCGGGGGGCGGCGAGGTTCAGCGGTCGTGTTGTGGTGGCGATAGGCGGAGGGATCGGGGAGGGGGAGATATGCAGAGTTACCGGGCAGGCAGCGAGGCTGGGCGTCATTGGTAGGCCGTTGAAGGTTGACGGCAGCATCGGCGTGGAGGTCGGCGAAGGCGGCGTCTTGGTGAATACTGGAGGGGCTCCTCGTGGCCAAGATGGCGTCGCGGGACTCGGGCAGGCGGCGCGGGCCAGAGTTGGGGCCCGCAACCTGCGGGCGGTCGAGTCGCGGAGTGTCGGCGGCGGGAGCGGCCTGGAAGCCGGCTAATTTCAGGTCCTTAGTGGAGTTAAGATGGGCCAGTGTTGTCAAGCTAGAATGGGTGCAGAGAAGATTTACAAGGATGTTGTCAGTACTTGAGGGCCAGAGATATAGGGAGAGGTTCAGCAGGCCTAGGACTGGTGCAGGTACTATAACAACATTTAAAATACTTTTCGGCAGGTACGAACAGGAGAGGTTTAGAAGGATATGGGCCAAATGTGGGCAGGTGAATCTAGTGTAGATGGGGCATCTTGGTTGACATGGGAAAGATGGGTCAAAGGGCCTGTTTCCTTGTTTTATGACACTATGAACTGTATTCTAGAGATCATTTTGAACCAGTATATACCCAGTCCCACTGAAGGGGAGCAACACCACACTTAATCATTTGGGAAAGCAGTTGAAGTGAGTGATTATGTTGGGCAGTGACCAAATCTCTCACCAAAGTTGTTCAGGAAATGGAGAGGATAGATATTCTGGAAATTATGGTCTTCAATTGGGAATTGGTAGAAAGATAGGTTGATAGGAAGAATTAGGTTTATTATTATCACATGTACCAAGCTTGGTTTTGTATGCTATTCAATCAGATCATTAAATATTATGGATCAATACTATCAGCTCAAACTCATTGGTGGAACAAAGGGGGGGGATACAGAGTGCAGAATATAGTTGTAGCGCATCAGTTCCAGAGTCAAAGTCCAATGTCCACAGAGAGAGATGAATCTGACAGTCCCTAGCTCAGTAGTCTGAAGAAGGGTCTCGACCTGAATATAATTAAAGTTAAATATAGTGTTCTTTAGTAACTTGTCAGTTTCTTTGTTGAGCTAAATGAAGGCGCATGTTGCAATCAAAAGCGCTTGAACATAGAAACATAGAAAATAGGTGCAGGAGTAGGCCATTCGGCCCTTCGAGCCTGCACCGCCATTCAATATGATCATGGCTGATCATCCAACTCAGTATCCTGTACCTGCCTTCTCTCCATATCCCCTGATCCCTTTAGCCACAAGGGACACATCTAACTCCCTCTTAAATATAGCCAATGAACTGGCCTCAACCAACGTCTGTGGCAGAGAATTCCGCAGATTCACCAATCTCTGCGTGAATTATTTTTTTTTTCATCTCGGTCCTAAAAGACTTCCCCCTTATCCTCAAACTGTGACCCGTTGTTTTGGACTTCCCCAACATCGGGAACAATCTTCCTGCATCTAGTCTGTCCGACCCCTTAATAATTTTGTAAGTTTCTATAAGATCCCCCCTCAATCTTCTAAATTCTAGCGAGTACAAGCCGAGTCTATCCAGTCTTTCTTCATATGAAAGTCCTGACATCCCAGGAATCAGTCTGGTGAACCTTCTCTGTATTCCCTCTATGGCAAGAATGTCTTTCCTCAGATTAGGAGACCAAAACTGTACGCAATACTCCAGGTGTGGTCTCACCAAGGCCCTGTACAACTGCAATAGAACCTCCCTGCTCCTATACACAAATCCTTTTGCTATGAATGCTAACATACCATTCACTTTCTTCACTGCCTGCTGCACCTGCATGCCTACTTTCAATGACTGGTGTACCATGACACCCAGGTCTCGTTGCATCTCCCCTTTACAACAATTGGTTAGTGTTAACGTTGAAGGCAGAGTAAGCTTCAGTGGCCCAAAGGCCTACTGCTGCTTGTGTCCTGATGAATAGTTTTAAAAGTATATAGATAGATGACACTCCATTAACACTGCGCTAACTTTTCATTCTCTTTTTCACAGGCCTGTATAAAACGCAAGTGCCAGGATGAAGCGCTGTTCAATGTCAAAAGCTGTCACGACACGTGCAACAACAAAGGGGTATGACACTGAACACAACACAGAAACAGAAACTGAGACCCACACTGTTTGTGCTGAACACAATGCCAAGACCAACTCTTCTCTGCCTGCATATAATCCATATCCCGCTGTTCCATGCATATCCATGTGTCTGCCCAAATGCCTCTTGAGGACAGGGACATGGATAGGAAAGGGATATAGGCCAAACGCAGGCAGGTGGGACTGATGTAGATGGGGCATCTTGGTCCGCATGGACATGCTTTCTGTGCTGTGTGATTTTGACTGTAAATGCCACTGACGTATCTCTCCGGTGGTGTGTTCCAGGCACTCGCCATCCTCTGGGGAATAAAGCTTGCCCTGCACCTTTAAACATTGCCCCTCTCACTTGAAAGCTCTGCCCCTCAGTATTTACATTTTCCATCATGGGAAAACGTTCCGATTGCCTATCAATGCCTCTCATGATTTTATATACTTCTATCAGCTCTCCCCTGAACCTCCGGCGTTCCAGGCATCATTCTGTAAACCTCCTCTGCATCCTTCCTGTAATGGGTTGACCAGAACTGCGCGCAATTCTCCAAGACGTAGAAAGTTGCATCATGACTTCCTGACTCTTGTACTCAATGCCCTGACCTATGAAAGCAAGCATACCATCCGCCTTTACCACTCTATCTATGTGTTGCCACTTTCATGGTGTTATGGACTTGAGTTTCAGAGAGTTATGGACGAACAGAGAACATTAAACAGAACAGCACAGGAACAATGTCTGTGCTGAACATTGTGCCAGGTTAAACTATTCTCAGATAGTATTGGTAGTACATGATCCATATCCCTCCCATTCCCTGTATATCCATGTGCCTATCAAAGGCCTTTTTATATGCCACTAACGTACCTGCCTCTACAACCACCCTTGGCAGCGACTTCCTGGCATCCACCACTGTCTGGATAAAAAAACTTGCTGTGACCGACCGCTACAAATGTGTCCCCTCTCACCTTTACACAGTTACACAACATTGCACGAGAATGTTGCCAGGACTCCAGGGACTGAGCTGCAGGGAGAGTTTGGACAGGCTAGGACTTTGTTTCTTGGAGTGCATGAGGCTGAGGGGTAATTCTATAGAGGTGTATGAAGGGCAAAGATCGGGTACATGCACAGAGTATTTTACCCAGTGTCTGTAAAGTGTGATATTAAATGAGTGAGCAAAACACTAGAATATGGTGAAGTATGAGGTTATACCCTTTGGCAGAACAGAAAAAATAATTTAAAAGATGTGAGATTGAATCTTGTATTGGAGTTTCCATGTCATACAGCATGGAAACAATCCCTTTTGTTTCATAAGAACTCAAGGGCATGAGCGGCAGGGAAAGTCTGGGCAAGTAGGACTTTATTCCTTGGAGTGCAGGAGGCTGAGTAGTGAACTTATGGAGATGTGACACCACTTTCAAGGAACTATGTCCCTGCACTCCTAGATCCCTCTGCTATACAACACTCCCCAGAAGGAAGAAGGGTCTCGATCCGAAACGTCACCCATGCCTTTTATCCAGAGATGCTGCCTGTCCTGCTGAGTAACTTCAGCATTTTGTGTCTACCTTCGGTGTAAACCAGCATCTGCAGTTCCTTCCTACACATCTGTGGAGGAAATGAACAGGCGATGATTCGGGTCAGCATTCTTTTTCAGATTGATTCAACAGTCCCTGAATATCCATTCACTGTGTAGGTCCTGCCCATGTTAGACGTCCCAAAATGCAACACCTCACATTTCTCTGCATTAAACTCCATCAACCATACCTCAGCCCACCTGGCCAACTGATCAAGATCATGCTGCAATATTTGACGACCATCTTCACTATCTACAATACCACCCACTGTTTTATCATCTGCAAACTCCCTAATCATGCCATATCACTCAAATAGAGGGGTATAGGCAAATTGCAGGCAGGTGGGACTGGTGTAGATGGGACCAATTGGCCAGTGTGGGCAAGTTGGGCCAAACGGCCTATTTCCACGCTGTAAGACTATGAATCTAAGTAGTTTTTACACAGTATGGTATATGCCAAGAATGTGCTGTCGGGGGAGGTGGCATATACCATTCTGTGCAAAAACTACTTAGATTCATAGGCTCACAGTGTGGAAACAGGCCGTTTGGCCCAACTTGCCCACATTGGCCAATATGTCCCTTCTAAGACTGGGACTATGGACTATGACTCTAGGACAATGACAACATTATACTTAAGTAGCATTTTGACATGCCCATGAACAGGAAGGGAATAGAGGGATACAGACCACATGTAGGGAAATGGGATTAGTTTAAATTAGCATCCTGATTTAGCACAGACATCGTGAGCCAAAGAGACTGTTCCTGCGTTCTGTGTTCAAAATCCTCCTCTACAGACTCAACTGTAGAGAGTTTTTCCAATAAGGGGCTAGAAGTAGATCTGAGCATTGAAATAATTGGGCAACAGCACCTACCAATCCTGCACTGATGCTGAAGCATAAAGTTCACTTCCTGTGGTGTTATCCCACAGAGTTCCCTGACATTCGCCACTGCTGTGACTTTCCCCAGGGTGGCGGCAATAATATTCGCTTATTTTAAGGTGTGTTACATTGCTTATTTAAGTTGCTTTATTGAAGAGATATTAATCGGTTTTATCGTTTTTCAGGTTTGCAACGAGAATAACAATTGTCACTGTGAAAATGGCTGGGCTCCTCCCTTTTGCAAGATGAGAGGGCGTGGAGGCAGTAAAGACAGTGGTTTGGGATCATTTACAGAAGAAGAAAAAGAAGCAGAGAGTTATGTTCATGAAAGTTCATCATTCTTCTCCCTTCCATGTTTCTCATCACTTTAGTGAACCTGTTGTGTTTTTACAGCTTTCTTCATTTAGAAAGGATAGAATGTAAAATGAAGCTGAAGGATCAACAAATGACAGATGGAAAACATTTACAGATGTGGAAATCTAATTATCTAATTATACTGAAAAGGCAGAAATGTCATAGAGTCATAGAGTGATACAGTGTGGAAACTATTCCTTCGGCCCAACCTGCCCACACCGGCCAACAATGTCCCAGCTACACTAGAGTGATACAGTGTGGAAACAGGCCCTTCAGCACAACTCGCCTACACCGGCCAACAATGTCCCAGCTACACTAGTCCCAACAGCCCGCGTTTGGTCCATATCCCCCAACTTGTCCTATCCATGTACCTGTCTAACTGTTTGTTAAATGTTGGGATAGTCCCAGCCTCAACTACCTCCTCTGGCAGCTTGTTCCATACATCCGGCAGGAACGGTGTACTTAGAAACATAGAAAATAGGTGCATCAGTAGGCCATTCGGCCCTTCGAGCCTGCACCGCCATTCAATATGATCATGGCTGATCATCCAACTCAGTATCCTGTACCTGCTTTCTCTCCATACCCCCTGATCCCTTTAGCCACAAGGGCCACATCTAACTCCCTCTTAAATATAGCCAATGAACTGGCCTCAACTACATTCTGTGGCAGAGAATTCCAGAGATTCACCACTGATTGGGGATGATCAGCCATGATCACATTGAATGGCGGTGCTGGCTCGAATGGCCAAATGGGCTACTCCTGCACCTATTGTCTATCCACCACCCTCTGTGTGAAAAAGTTACCCCTCAGATTCCTATTAAATCTTTTCCCCTTCACCTTGAACCTATGTCCTCTGGTCCTCGATTCCCCTACTCTGGGCAAGAGATTCTATGCATCTACCTGATCTATTCCTCTCATGATTCTATACACAATAACATCTATAATAACATATTGGAAACAATGCTGTCAAGGTAGGGGAAGTGGTCAACGTTTTCAAGAGTGGTGTCGTCCATTTTTATAGTGGGCTGGGTAAACGGCTGGTTGGGTGGAGGTTGATGTAGGACCTGGGTCTTGGTGTATAAGGCTAGGCCCATGGCTCTGTATGCCTTGGCAGGTCTTCTGCAGAGTGTGCTGCAATGGCGCAGTCATCCACGTACTGAAGCTTCATGATGGCGGTGTTACTGACTTTGCTCTTGGATTTAAACCTGTTAAGGTTGAAGAGCCCACCGTCAGTTCTGTAGAGGATTGGGATCCCCTGTGGCAGCTCTTCACCAATGAGGTGAAGTATGGCAGCAATGAAAGCGACAAACAGGGTGGGTGCGATGATGAATCCCTGTTTGACCCCCGTTTCCACAGTGAAGGTCTCGGACTCAGAGCCGCAGTTGCTGAGCACTGTGACTGACATGCCATCATGTTGAAGCCTCAATATTCCGATGTACTGGTCATGACAACCCTACCTTGATAGTATGCTCCAAAGAGCCTGGAGACCTACCGAGTCAAAAGCCTTTGTCAGGTCTATGAAGGCCATGTACAAAGGCTGCCTTTGTTCACGGCATTTTTCCTGGAGTTGGCGTGCTATGAATATCATGTCTGCTGTACCTCTGGATGGGCGGAAGCCACACTGTGATTCTGGGAGTACCTCCGCAGACAGTGGTAGAAGTCGGTTTGTGAGGACACGAGCAAGGACTTTGCCTGTTGTTGACAGGAGCGAAATGCCCCTGTAGTTTCCACATTCAGCCTTGTCCCCCTTCTTAAAAATAGTCACTATTAGAACATCCCTGAGTTCTGAGGGAAGTCCTTTTACCCAGACCTTGAGGAGTAGGGCGTGGATATGGTACAGGAGCTCCGGTCCACCTTCCTTTAAGATCTCAGTTGGGATCCCATCTGGACCGGTAGCCTTGTTGTTCTTAAGGCTCTTGATGGCATCTTGAACCTCTGTCATAGTGGGAGGTTCTTCCATGTCTTCTCTGATGGGATTCTGGGGGATGCGGTGGGTAATGTCTGGTTCAGTTGTGCTGTCACGGTTGAGGAGTTCCTGGAGGTGCTGAGGTCAACCATCGCCTGAGTTGTGCCAGCGGAGCCTACGCCAGACTCAGGAAAAGAGTCTTTGAAGACCGAGACCTAGAGCCGTTGTCCTCTCCACCCTGTTGTATGGAGCCGAGTCATAGACCACCTACACCAGGCACTTGAGAGCCCTGGAACAATACCATCAAAGATCCTTACGAAAGATTCTGAGGATCAGCTGGGAGGACAAACGCACCAACATCAGCGTTTTGAAGGAATCCAACATGACCAGCATCACCTCCACAATAATGCAGCACCAACTTCGATGGACTGGCCATGTCATCCACATGTCCAACACACGTCTCCCTAACCAAATCCTGTACTCTCAATTGAAGGAAGGTCGGCTAGCCCCCGGTGGGCCAAAGAAACGCTTCAAGGACGACATCAAGAACAGTCTGAAGAAATTCCACATCACATCGAGCAACTGGGAGCACATTGCACTGGCCAGGCGCTCCTGGAGGAAATCCATGCAGGAAGGAGCTGCACGTCACGAAATGGAACTACGCCGTGTCGCAGAGACAAAGCGACAGCACCGTAAGGAGAGAGAGAAGGGGGCTCGACGACTATCAACCACCGCCAGTCTCCACTGCCCACGTTGCACCAAGGTGTGTGGATCGCAGATCGTGGATCGGCCTCTACAGACGTCTGCAGACCCACAAGTAGACGACCCTATGGAGAAGAGAGGACAGTCATACTCGTTTAGAGTGATCGCCGATGATGAACATATGGGATAACATATCTAGTGTGGATGGGTGATCAATGGTCAGTGTGGACTTGGTGGGCCGAAGGGCCTGTTTCCATGCTGTATCTCTACGGGTTACTATTGGCCACAACTATCAGAAGATGGCTAATGTAATTTAGATGGGCAGCTGGGATAAGCTTTGTAATAACAGGTCCCTGAGCCTCAGGTCAGTGGTAGAAAAATTACTGGAGAAAATCGAAGGTTCAGCATTCATGTACTTTTGGAAAGAAAGGGGCTGATCAGGGATACTCAATATCTTTCCATCACCATGATGGAAGATAGAGATGAATTTGACAGTACCCTAGCTTATGGAAGGACATAGAAATTAGGTGCAGGAGTAGGACATTCGGCCCTTCGAGCCTGCACCGCCATTCAATATGATCATGGCTGATCATCCAACTCAGTATCCTGTACCTGCTTTCTCTCCATACCCCCTGATCCATTTAGCCACAAGGGCCACATCTAACCCCCTCTTAAATATAGCCAATGAACTGGCCTCAACTACATTCTGTGGCAGAGAATTCCAGAGATTCACCACTCTCTTGTGTAAAAAATGTTTTTCTCATCTCAGTCCTAAAAGATTTCCCCTTTATCCTTAAACTGACCCCTTGTTCTGGACTTCCCCAACATCGGGAACAATCTTCCTGCATCTAGCCTGTCCAACCCCTTAAGAATTTTGTAAGTTTCTATAACATCCCACCTCAATCTTCTAAATTCTAGCGAGTACAAGCTGAGTCTATCCAGTCTTTCTTCATATGAAAGTCCTGACATCCCAGGAATCAGTCTGGTGAACCTTCTCTGTACTCCCTCTATGGCAAGAATGTCCTTCCTCAGATTAAGAGACCAAAACTGTACGCAATACTCCAGGTGTGGTCTCACCAAGACCCCGTACAACTGCAGTAGAATCTCCCTGCTCCTATACTCAAATCCTTTTGCTATGAATGCTAACATACCATTCGCTTTCTTCACTGCCTGCTGCACCTGCATGCCTACTTTCAATGACTGGTGTACCATGACACCCAGGTTTCGTTGCATCTCCCCTTTTCCTAATCGGCCACCATTCAGGTAATAGTCTACTTTCCTGTTTATGCCACCAAAGTGGAAAACCTCACATTTATCCACATTATACTGCATCTGCCATGCATTTGCCCACTCACCCAGCCTATCCATCTTGCAGCCTCCTAGCATCTTCACAGCTAACACTGCCACCCAGCTTCGTGTCATCCGCAAACTTGGAGATGTTGCATTCAATTCCCTCGTCCAAATCATTAATATATATTGTAAATAGCTGGGGTCCCAGCACTGAGCCTTGCGGTACCCCACTAGTCACTGCCTGCCATTCTGAAAAGGACCCGTTAACTCCTACTCTTTGCTTCCTGTCTGCCAGCCAGTTCTCTATCCACATCAATACTGAACCCCCAATACTGTGTGCTTTAAGTTTTTATATTAATCTCTTATGTGGGACCTTGTCGAAAGCCTTCTGAAAGTCCAGATATAACACATCCACTGGTTCTCCCTTATCCACTCTACTAGTTACATCCTCGAAAAATTCTATAAGATTCGTCAGACATGATTTACCTTTCATAAATCCATGCTGACTTTGTCCAATGATTTCACCACTTTCCAAATGTGCTGCTATCCCATCTTTAATAACTGTCTAGCAGTTTCCCCACTACCGATGTTAGACTAACTGGTTTGTAATTCCCCGTTTTCTCTCTCCCTCCCTTTTTAAAAAGTGGGGTTACATTAGCTACCCTCCAATCCTCAGGAACTACTCCAGAATCTAAAGAGTTTTGAAAATTATCACTAATACATCCACTATTTCTGGGGCTACTTCCTTAAGTACTCTGGGATGCAGCCTATCTGGCCCTGGGGATTTATCAGCCTTTAATCCATTCAATTTACCTAACACCACTTCCCGGCTAACCTGGATTTCACTCAGTACCTCCATCTCATTTGACCCCCGGTCCCCTGCTATTTCCGGCAGATTAATTAAGTCTTCCTTAGTGAAGACAGAACCAAAGTAGTTATTCAATTGGTCTGCCATGTCCTTGTTCCCCATGATCAATTCACCTGTTTCTGACTGCAAGCGACCTACATTTGTTTTAACTAATCTTTTTCTCTTCACATATCTATGAAAACTTTTGCAGTCAGTTTTTATGTTCCCTGCCAGTTTTCTTTCATAATCTATACAATTATGTTGAAAAATTGCCCTTTTTGATTTTTGCCCTGGATTTGTCTGCCTTCCACTTTTACTTTTCACCTTGCTTCTACCCTCATTTTACACCCCTCTGTCTCTCTGCTCACACATTTAAGAAACTCACCACCTCTTATTCTCTGTTTATTATCTTTTTCTTCTTTCCCCCTACATGTTGGGTCTGAGTGCTTCCCTTCCCTGCCTCCTGGCTCACGCACTGTTTACTAGCTTTCTCTATTTGAGTCCCTCCCCCCAACTGTTCTAGTTTAAAGTCTCCCCAGTAGCCTTTGCAAATCTCCCCGCCAGGATATTGGTCCCCCTCGGGTTCAAGTGCAACCCATCCTTTTTGTACAGGTCACTCCTTCCCCAAAAGAGGTCCCAATGATCCAGAAACTTGAATCCCTGCCCTCTGCACCAGTCCTTCAGCCACGCATTTATCCTCCACCTCGCTCCATTCCCACTCTCACTGTCACGTGGCACAGGCAGTAATCCCGAGATTGTTACCTTTGCGGTCCTTTTCCTTAACTCTCTTCCTAACTCCCTAAATTCTCCTTTCAGGGCCTCTTCCCTTTTTCTTCCTATGTCATTGGTACCTATATGTACTACGACCTCGGGCTCCTCTCCCTCCCATTTCAGGATATCTTGGACACGTTCAGACACATCCCAGACCCTGGCACCAGGGAGGCAAACTACCATCCGGGTCTCCAGACTGCGTCCACAGAATCGCCTGTCTGACCCCCTAACCATAGAGTCCCCTATTACTACTGCCCTCCTCTTCTTTTCCTTACCCCTCTGAGCAACAGGGCCGGTCTCTGTACCGGAGGCCCGGCCGCTGTCGCTACCCCCAGGTAGGCTGTCCCCCCCCCCCCCCCCCCAATCAGTACTCAAACAGGAGTACTTATTGCCAAGGTGTACAGCCACTGGGATACTCTAGTTCCTGCCTCTGCCCCTTGCCCCTCCTAACTGTGACCCACTTGTCTGTCTCCTGTGGTATTGGAGTGACCACCTCTCTGTAACTCCTCTCTATGACATCACTCTCCCTGACCAGACGGAGGGCATCGAGCTGCTGCTCCAGGTTCCTAATATGGTCCCTTAGGAGCCCCATCTCGACGCACCTGGCGCAGATGTGGACGTCTGGAGGGCTATCAGACTCCATGACCTCCCACATCTGACATCCAGAACATTAAACTGCCCTGGCCCTCATTCTCCCCCCTTATCCTGGCTACAATACAAAGTACAATACAATACAATACAAACTGCTGGAAGAAATCAGCTGTGATCTGACTCCCAATCAGATGCTTCCTCTAGTCCGCTTCCACCAATCAGCGGCTTCCTCCACTCACCGCCGCTTCCACCAATCAGCGGCTTCCTCAAGCCCACTTGTTTTGAACTGTGAAATGCGAATGGAACGTTACAGATTTTGGTTCCTCCTCCCTCACCAACAGTTCCTGGGCCTCTGTGGAAACAAGCCCCGCGATCGAGGATTATACTCACTGCCTGGACGCCGCTCCTCCCTCACCAACGGTTCCTGGTCCTCTGGAAACAAGCGCCGCGATCGGATTTTAAACCTACCACCCGGACGCCGCTCCTCCCTCACCAATGGTTCCTGGACCATTCAGAAGCCTGATAACAGAGGGGAAGCAGCTTTTCCTGAGTCTGGTGGTGCATTCTTTCAACCTTTGTACTTTCTGTCGGAAGGAACAAGAAATGCAGGAATGGAATTTAATGCCGCAATCTTGCATTTTGGGGAGTCTAAGATGGGCAGGACCAACACAGTGAATGGCAGGGCTCTGGATAGTTTTCGTGGAGCAGAGGCATCTAGGAGTGCAGGTGAAAAGTTGTACCTATGCAGGTGCATACTCTATTCCTTGTAGCGCAGGAAGATGAGGGGTGATCTTATAGAGGTGTATAAGGTCATGAGAGGAATAGATTGAGTAGATGCAGAGTCACTTGCCCAGAATCGAGGACCAGATTGGTTTAAGGTGAAGGGAAAAGTTTTAATAGGAATCTGAGGGGTAACAAGCTGCCAGAGGAGGTAGCTGAGGCTGGGATTATCCCAACATTTGAGAAACAGACAGGTACGTGGATAGGACAGGTTTGGAGGAATATGGACCAAATGTTGGCAGGTGGGACTAGTGTAGCTGGGACATTGTTGGCCGGTGTGGGCAAGTTGAGCCGTAAGGCCTGTTTCCATGCTGTATCACTCTATGACTAGTGTAGCTGGGACATTGTTGGCCGGTGTGGGCAAGTTGAGCCCTAAGACTTGTTTCCATGCATCACTCTATCACTCGAGCCATATTGAGTATCCCAAAGCTGCCCTTGACGTACCAAATGTACATAACTGTTGTCCTATAATTAACATACAAGAGCTTCTCAACAGAGGCTTCAGCCCACGATATCTGTGCTGAAAATGACGCTAAATTAAGCTGATCCTTGCATGTGACCCATTGCATCCCTAGCATATGAGAGGTCAGTTCAAAGGTCTGATAGCAACCAGGAAGATGCGTCCATTCAGTTGAAAATCTGTAGTATAGATTGTTGTTTTATCTGTCCAAGCATGGTCAGTGCTGCTGGACATCTCCTGCAGCTGTGGTTTTTCACTGCTGAGACAGGTTGCATTATTTTCCTTCACTCTCTCTAATTGGCTACACGAAACTAGAAATCAGTTGGTTCATAACTCATTAACTCTGCAGTCCGTCTTTTCAATGTTTAGGTGAAGCGTCACCTATTCCTTTTCTCCAGGGATGCTGTCTTTCCCGCCAAGTTATTGTAGGTCGGCCATTTTGTGCCCATCTATAATACTCCAAATGCAGCCTCATCAACACCTTGTACAGCTGTAACATAACATCCCAATTTCTATACTCACTACCCTGACCGATGAAGGCCAATGATCCAAAAGCCTTCTCGGCCACCCTATCTACCTGTGAGGCCACTTTCAGTGAACTGTGTCCCTGCACTCCTAGATCCCTCTGCTCTACAACACTCCCCAGAGTCCCGCCATTCACTGTGAAGGTACTGCCCTGGTTTGACTTTCCAAAATGCAACACCTCGCACTTATCTGCATTAAACTCCATGAATTGTTCTGCAGCCCACTTGCCAAACTGATCAACATCCTGGTGTGTTTTGTGATCCAGCATATTCGTTGAAAAAACACCTTCCACCATCACCCACTGCTTCCTTCCATGAAGCCAATTTTCTATCCAGTCGGCTTGCTCCCCCTGGATCCTATGCAATCTATTTCGACAGGTACATGGGTAGGAAAGGATTTGAGGGAAATAGGTCAACTGCAGACAAGTGGGATTAGCATAGAGATTAACATCTTGGTTGGCACAGATGAGTTGGCCAAAGGGCTTGATTGTATAGCTCCATGTACTCTTACCTGTGGACAAGGAGTAGTGCTGGATCTAATGCTGTCCAGTATTCAGCCAACCCATGACTTCCCAGCATGATGTCCAGACTTAAATAATTGAGCATTGGCCGTTGTGATCCACTGGCAAAATTTATTGTGATCCATCCGTCTTTCAGGTCAATGGTTCCAAATGTTAAGCAACTCATTGGAATGCACTTGTAGGCTGCTAACTAAATCATCTCTCTTCTGTTTCATTAGAAAAGGCTAATCTGATTCCCCTCACCATCATAATCATGGCACCCGCATTGGGAGTGCCACTTTTAGGATACACCCTCCGGAACTGCAGAAATAAGAAGAAGACTAAACCAAGTGGAAGAGCTGCAATGAAAACTGTTCAAGGTGCTAGTTCCAGGTAAGGTTAAAACATGCTGACTGGAAATGGCTACAAATGTGGAGGAATATAAGGGTAAAGGATGAGGAGTGTGAGCGACAGAGGATTAAGGGAGTTGTGAGTGTGGAATTCTCTGCCTCGGTAGAGGCAGGTTCTCTGGATACTTTCAAGACAGCTAGATGGGGCTCTTAAAAAACGCGGAGTCGGGATATGGGGAGAAGGCAGGAACGGGGTACTGATTGGGGATGATCAGACATGATCACATTGAATGGCGGTGCTGGCTCGAAGGGCCAAATGGCCTACTCCTGCACCTATTGTCTATTGTCACAGAGTTAAACAGCATGGAAAAAGGACCTTTGGTCCAACTTGCCTTTGCCGACTAAGATGCCCCATCTACGCTAGTCCCGCCTCCCCATGTTTGGCTCATATCCCTCTAAAACTTTCCTATCCATGTGTACACCTGTCCAAATGCATCAACGACCTCCTCTGGCAGCTCGTTTCAGTTTGTTCCGTATACTCACCACCTTCTGTGTAAAAATAGTTGCCGCTCAGCATCCTGTTCAATCTTTCCCCTCTCACCTGAACATTCTCGCCAGCTGTTAAAGGGACAAACCTATTCCTGTTGTCTTGTTGCTGTTGTATCGCACGTGAATTGGCGTCGTTCGATCAAACTCTTCCAGTCCTCATGGTAATGCTAAGCCTTTATCACTAGCACGTGGAACTTAAAGCAGCACAGCAAATGAATAGTGTCCTCAGCCCATAATAGACATAGAAACATAGAAACATAGAAATTAGGTGCAGGAGTAGGCTATTCGGCCCTTCGAGCCTGCACCGCCATTCAATATGATCATGGCTGATCATCCAACTCAGTATCCCGTACCTGCCTTCTCTCCATACCCTCTGATCCCTTTAGCCACAAGGGCCACATCTAGCTCCCTCTTAAATATAGCCAATGAACTGGCCTCGACTACCCTCTGTGGCAGAGAGTTCCAGAGATTCACCACTCTCTGTGTGAAAAAAGTTCTTCTCATCTCGGTTTTAAAGGATTTCCCCCTTATCCTTAAGCTGTGACCCCTTGTCCTGGACTTCCCCAACATCGGGAGCAATCTTCCTGCATCTAGCCTGTCCAACCCCTTAAGAATTTTGTAAGTTTCTATAAGATCCCCTCTCAATCTCCTAAATTCTAGAGAGTATAAACCAAGTCTATCCAGTCTTTCTTCATAAGACAGTCCTGACATCCCAGGAATCAGTCTGGTGAACCTTCTCTGCACTCCCTCTATGGCAAGAATGTCCTTCCTCAGATTTGGAGACCAAAACTGTACGCAATACTCCAGGTGTGGTCTCACCAAGACCCTGTACAACTGCAGTAGAACCTCCCTGCTCCTATACTCAAATCCTTTTGCTATGAAAGCTAACATACCATTCGCTTTCTTCACTGCCTGCTGCACCTGCATGCCTACTTTCAATGACTGGTGTACCATGACACCCAGGTCTCGCTGCATCTCCCCTTTTCCTAGTCGGCCACCATTTAGAAAATAGTCTGCTTTCCTGTTTTTGCCACCAAAATGGATAACCTCACATTTATCCACATTATACTGCATCTGCCAAACATTTGCCCACTCACCCAGCCTATCCAAGTCACCTTGCAGTCTCCTAGCATCCTCCTCACAGCTAACACTGCCCCCCAGCTTAGTGTCATCCGCAAACTTGGAGATATTGCCTTCAATTCCCTCATCCAGGTCATTAATATATATTGTAAATAGCTGGGGTCCCAGCACTGAGCCTTGCGGTACCCCACTAGTCACTGCCTGCCATTGTGAAAAGGACCCGTTTACTCCTACTCTTTGCTTCCTGTTTGCCAGCCAGTTCTCTATCCACATCAATACTGAACCCCCAATGCCATGTGCTTTAAGTTTGTATACTAATCTCTTATGTGGGACCTTGTCGAAAGCCTTCTGGAAGTCCAGATACACCACATCCACTGGTTCTCCCCTATCCACGCTACTAGTTACATCCTCGAAAAATTCTATAAGATTCGTCAGACATGATTTACCTTTCGTAAATCCATGCTGACTTTGTCCAATGATTTCACCACTTTCCAAATGTGCTGCTATCCCATCTTTAATAACTGACTCTAGCAGTTTCCCCACTACCGATGTTAGACTAACTGGTCTGTAATTCCCCGTTTTCTCTCTCCCTCCCTTCTTAAAAAGTGGGGTTACGTTTGCTACCCGCCAATCCTCAGGAACTACTCCAGAATCTAAAGAATTTTGAAAGATTATTACTAATGCATCCACTATTTCTGGAGCTACTTCCTTAAGTACTCTGGGATGCAGCCTATCTGGCCCTGGGGATTTATCGGCCTTTAATCCATTCAATTTACCCAAAACCTCTTCCCGACTAACCTGGATTTCACTCAATTCCTCCAACTCCTTTGACCCGCGGTCCCCTGCTATTTCCGGCAGATTATTTATGTCTTCCTTAGTGAAGACGGAACCAAAGTAGTTATTCAATTGGTCCGCCATATCCTTGTTCCCCATGATCAACTCACCTGTTTCTGACTGCAAGGGACCTACATTTGTTTTAACTAATCTCTTTCTTTTTACATATTTATAAAAACTTTTGCAGTCAGTTTTTATGTTCCCTGCCAGTTTTCTTTCATAATCTATTTTTCCTTTCCTAATTAAGCCCTTTGTCCTCCTCTGCTGGTCTCTGAATTTCTCCCAGTCCTCTGGTATGCTGCTTTTTCTGGCTAATTTGTACGCATCATCTTTCGCTTTGATACCATCCCTGATTTCCCTTGTTATCCACGGATGCACTACCTTCCCTGATTTATTCTTTTGCCAAACTGGGATGAACAATTTTTGTAGTTCATCCATGCAGTCTTTAAATGTTTTCCATTGCATGTCCACCGTCAACCCTTTTAGAATTAATTGCCAGTCAATCATGGCCAATTCATGTCTCATACCCTCAAAGTTACCTTTCTTTAAGTTCAGAACCATTGTTTCTGAATTAACAATGTCACTCTCCATCCTAATGAAGAACTCAACCATATTATGGTCACTCTTGCCCAAGGGGGCACGTACAAGACTGCTAACTAACCCTTCCTCATTACTCAATACCCAGTCTAAAATAGCCTGCTCTCTCGTTGGTTCCTCTACATGTTGATTTAGATAACTATCCCGCAGACATTCCAAGAAATCCTCTTCCTCAGCACCCCTGCCAATTTGATTCACCCAATCTATATGTAGATTGAAGTCACCCATTATAACTGTTTTGCCTTTGTCGCACGCATTTCTAATTTCCTGTTTGATGCCATCCCCAACTTCACTACTACTGCTAGGTGGCCTGTACACAACACCCACCAGCGTTTTCTGCCTCTTAGTGTTTCGCAGCTCTACCCATACCGATTCCACATCCTCCAAGCTAATGTCCTTCCTTTCCACTGCGTTAATCTCCTCTCTAACCAGCAACGCTACCCCACCTCCTTTTCCTTTCTCTCTATCCCTCCTGAATATTGAATATCCCTGGATGTTCAGCTCCCAGCCTTGGTCACCCTGGAGCCATGTCTCCGTGATCCCAACTATATCATAGTCATTAATAGCTATCTGCACATTCAACTCATCCACCTTATTACGAATGCTCCTTGCATTGAGACATAAAGCCTTCAGGCTTGTTTTTACAACACTCTTACCCCTTATACAATTATGTTGAAAAGTGGCCCTTTTTGATTTTTGCCCTGGTTTTGTCTGTCTTCCACTTTTACTTTTCACCTTGCTACCTATTGCTTCTACCCTCATTTTACACTCCTCTGTCTCTACGCTCACACATTTAAGAAACCCTTTCCCTTTAACTCCATCCTCCACTATCCCATTTGACACCCCACCCCCCTTATTCAGTTTAAAACCACCCGTGTAGCAGTGGCAAACCTGCCTGCCAGAATGCTGGTCCCACACCTGTTAAGATGCAATCCGTCCCTTTTGTACAGTTCCCCCTTACCCCAAAACAGATCCCAGTGATCTAAGAATCTAAATCCCTGCCCCATGCACCAGTTCCTGAGCCACACGTTCAGGTCCCGTATCTCCCTGTTCCTGCTCTCACCAGCACGAGGAACTGGAAGCAAACCGGAGATAACAACCCTGGAGGTCCTGCTTTTCAGCATTTTTCCGAGCTCTCTAAAGTCACGCTGCAGAATATTCATCCCCTTCTTTCCGACATCGTTTGTGCCGACATGCACTACCACTTCCGGATGTTCACCTTCGCCCTTGAGGATTTTCTGCACTCTGTCTGTGACATCCTGGATCCTGGCACCAGGAAGGCAGCACACCATCCTCGCATCCCGTCTGTTGCCACAGAAACCCCTGTCCGTACCTCTCACAATGGAGTCTCCCACTACAATGGCGTTGCCTGCCTTAGGCCTTTTTGGTTTTGGCTCAACAGCCCTATTCGCATCGCAAGCCAGTCCGCCACTCAGTGTAAACGCGTCTTCTGTCCCAACAGCTTCTAAGCGGGTGAACCTGTAGACAATAGGTGCAGGAGTAGGCCATTCGGCCCTTCGAGCCAGCACCGCCATTCAATGTGATCATGGCTGATCATCTACAATCAGTACCCCGTTCCAGCCTTCTCTCCATATCCCTTAACTCCGCTATCCCTAACAGCTCTATCTAACTCTCTCTTGAAAGCATCCAGAGAACCGGCCTCCACCGCCAGGCAGAGAATTCCACAGACTCACAACTCTCTGTGTGAAAACATTTTTCCTCATCTCCGTTCTAAATGGCTTACCCCTTATTCTTAAACTGTGGCCCTTGGTTCTGGTGCTAAACATGATGCTAATTTCAATGTCTGTGCTGATTTAAACTACTCTCAGTATAGAAACATTGCAGATGTTGGTCTACAAAACAAGACAGAAAGTGCTGGAGTAACACAACAGGTCAGGCGGCATCTCTGGGGAACATGGATGGATAACATTTCAGGTTGAGGCCCTTCTTCATACTGACTGGGGGGGGGGGCGAGAAAACTGGGGAGAGAGAGGCAGGACAAAGCGTGGAAGGTCCTGTCAACACAGGCAAGGAGGTTGTTTGATACCAAATGGTTGGAACAAAGGCCGGCAATTAAAACAGATGTAAGATAGACACATTGAAGAGTAGTAAATTGTGAAGCTGGAGGAGGGAATGCAGGAGGAGGGAGAGGGGAAGAGGAGAAATAGGTGTCCAGGTGGGGCAGAGGGCAGGGGGGGATGGGGGTGAGAAAGGAGGTGGGAGAGATGGGAGAGGGGCGTGGCGGGGGGCAGTTTAGAGGTTTAGAGGTTACCTAAAATTGGAGAATTCGGTGTTCATACTGTTGGGTTGTTGAATGTTAAATCCTTTAATAGCCTTTGGCAGTGGACAAACGTTTTGATACTACTCCCCATAATGACCACACTCTATTACACAGCCTGTCTCTTGGTGGTGGAGGGTCAGCTAGACCAGGAATTGTCTGGCCAGGTGACGTCCAGAGGTGGGCCAGGAGCAGCAACTCCCTAGCATTGTCATTTTAGGGAATTAACCCGTGCAGTCGGTAACACATTCATTGACATTTCCTCTCTATTTAGTGCTCCATTGTGTGTCTCTGCTGAAGTCCACTCCCACAACACAGTCTGGGCTGGTAAGTGAATGCAATATAGGTCATGTTATTGTCTTGTGCAACCAAGTGGTTCTATCTACTCTAATGACAACCGTGAAGAACATGAAACATACAAGCCATAGAGCTGTGCAGCACAGAAACAGGCCCTTGAGTTGGCATTGTGAGCTATTCCCATTTGCCTGCATTCGGCCTACAGTCTAAATCCTTCCCATCCATACAGCTGTCAAAATCTATCTATCTATATTATATTACTAAAATTCTCATCTTGTTTGTTTGTCTGTCTGCGTGCGTGTCTGTGATGAGTGTGATCCTGAAATTACAGCAAATCGGTACATGTTAGCACTACAATTTTTGGCCCACCTTACTCACCATTGTCATGTGGTGTGTTGTATCAAGTTTCATTCACATTGATGTTATATTTTACAAGTTCTTCACATGTTAAACTTTTAAAATTTCACTTTTCACTTTAAAAAATCAAACTATTCACTTTAAAACTTGCCCTGCCCGTTGCAATGTTAACAAATGACAGGACTCCCAATGCAATGAGAGATTTGTTACATTGTTGTAAGGAGAGGGAGCGAGTGGGGGAGGGGAGAAGGAGAGGGTGAGGATTTGGTGTTTAATGTTATTTAAACATTGTGTTCAGTGGGGAAGTGGGATGGGGAAGGCGAGGAGTGGGGGAGCGGGGAGATAGAGGGAGAGGAGGGGTTAGGGAGGGAGGGAGCGAGACGTGAGTGGGGGAGGGGAGGAGCAGAGGGGAAAGAAGAGGGAGGGTGAAGAGGAGGGGGAGGGAGTGCTGGGGGATGAGGGGAAATGAGCAGCACCTGCGCAGTTGTGTGCTATGGGTGAGTGGTGGAATATTGCATTGGGGAAACAGGGCGCAACGGGTCCCACTTAGTCTAGTGCCTTTTAAAGGTTGCAATGTATCTGCTTCTATGGCTTCCCCTGGGAGCTTTTTGCCTCTTGTTTTTAAACACTTTCACCAGCCTGGTCAATCGCAACACCAAAAATAAAAAGAGAAAATGCTGGAAATACTCAGCAGGTCAGGCCATATACAGTGGCTTGCAAAAGTTTTCATACCCCTTGAACTTTTCCACATTTTGTCACGTTACAACCACAAATGTAAATGTATTTTATTGGGATTTTATGTGATAGACCAACACAAAGTGGTGCATAATTGTGAAGTGGAAGGAAAATGATACATGGTTTTCAATTTTTTTTACAAATAAAAAACTGAAAAGTGTCGCGTGCAAAAGTATTCAGCTCCCCTGAGTCAATACTTTGTAGAACCATCTTTCGCTGCAATTACAGCTGCAAGTCTTTTGGGGTATGTCTCTACCAGCTTTGCACATCTAGAGACTGAAATTTTTGCCCATTCTTCTTTGCAAAATAGCTCAAGCTCAGTCAGATTGGATGGAGAGCGTCTGTGAACAGCAATTTTCAAGTCTTGCCAGAGATTCTCAATTGGATTTAGGTCTGGACTTTGACTGGGCCATTCTAACACATGAATATGCTTTGATCTAAACTATTCCATTGTAGCTCTGGCTGTATGTTTATGGTCATTGTCCTGCTGGAAGGTGAACCTCCGCCCCAGTCTCAAGTCTTTTGCAGACTCTAACAGGTTTTCTTCCAAGATTGCCCTGTATTTGGCTCCATCCATCTTCCCATCAACTCTGACCAGCTTCCCTGTCCCTGCTGAAGAAAAGCATCCCCACAGCATGATGCTGCCACCACCATGTTTCACAGTGGGGATGGTGTGTTCAGGGTGATGTGCAGTGTTAGGTTTCCGCCACACATAGCGTTTTGCATTTAGGCCAAAAACTTCAATTTTGGTCTCATCTGACCAGAGCACCTTCCACCACATGTTTGCTGTGTCCCCACATGGCTTGTGGCAAACTGCAAATGGGACTTCTTATGGCTTTTTTTCAACAATGGCGTTCTTCTTGCCACTCTTCCATAAAGGCCCGATTTTGTGGAGTGCACGACTAATAGTTGTCCTGTGGACAGATTCTCCCACCTGAGCTGTGGATCTCTGCAGCTCCTCCAGAGTTACCATGGGCCTCTTGGCTGCTTCTCTGATCAATGCTCTCCTTGCCCGGCCTGTCAGTTTAGGTGGACAGCCATGTCTTGGTAGGTTTGCAGTTGTGCCATACTCTTTCCATTTTCGGATGATGGATTGAACAGTGCTCCGTGAGATGTTCAAAGCTTGGAATATTTTTTTATAACCTAACCCTGCTTTAAACTTCTCCACAACATTTTCCCTGACCTGTCTGGTGTGTTCCTTGGGCTTCATGATGCTGTTTGTTCACTAATGTTCTCTAACAAACCTCTGAGGCCTTCACAGAACAGCTGTATTTATACTGAGATTAGATTACACACGTGGACTCTATTTACTAATTAGGTGACTTCTGAAGGCAATTGGTTGCACTGGATTTTATTTAGGGGTATCAGAGTAAAGGGGGCTGAATACTTTTGCACGCCACACTTTTCAGTTTTTTATTTGTAAAAAAATTTGAAAACCTTGTATCATTTTCCTTCCACTTCACAATTATGCGCCACTTTGTGTTGGTCTATCACATAAAATCCCAATAAAATACATTTACGTTTGTGGTTGTAACGTGACAAAATGTGGAAAAGTTCAAGGGGTATGAATACTTTTGCAAGCCACTGTATGTGGGAATAGAAACAATGTGAGCATTTAGTTTGAAGACTTTGTCAGAATTGGAATGGATATAAAAGAAGGGTGTTAAGCTTTCTAGTGGGCAGGGAGGAGAGGTTGTGAGCACAGGGATAAGCTGTACACCAGGTTATGTGGTCAATGAGTGAATGGAAGCAGTTATTTGAGTGAGAAAGTTCTCCAAAGACTCAAGGAGCTGTGAGGTAGATCAGATAGGCCTGCCCAGCTGCTCAGGTTGTGCACTTCCTCCTCTTCAGGAGGGAAGAAAAGGGAAAATCGAAGACAAAAAAAACAAGCTGAGTCAATGTCACAGAGAAATTGGGTTATCTGAGTTATAGAATTGTCTGTCTTTCTATACTCAGTGTGGAGTCTACAAGTTATACAGATCTGTGGCCTCCTGAACCTTTACAATGAGGACAAACGCAAGCTCAATGAGTAGCTAGTCACACTGCAATCTTCAGGTCTCGAGAACTAAAGAGGATGGGTAAAATCATGGCTGATTATCATCTTCAAATAGATTGAATTAATCAGATTGGAAATATATATTGGAAGTATATGATGTAAGATTATTTTAGTTTAACTTATTATTGTCACCTGTACCAAAGTACAGTGAAAAGCTTTTGTTTGTATGCTATCCAGTCAAAAAGACTATATATTAATACAATCAAGCCGTCCACAGTGCATGGTAAAGGTGCAACATTTAGTGCAAGATATAACATTGATGTCTCATAAATCTGAGTAAAGGTGTCCAATGAGATAGGTGCCAGGTCAGGGCTACACTCTAATTCAAGGGTTCACAACCTGGGTACATTTGTTGATTCTGGATTTGTACATATTTTGCCTCATTGACTGACTGTGTTTGGTTCTGGTATATCTGCTCATCATTAGTTGTTCATAAATAAGTGAAATAACATTGTTATGTGCTATTGAAGTTGCCAGGGGTAAAACGGGACGGACAAGGTTGGCAACCCCTGCCCTAGTTGATGAGACGACCATCCAGTTGCCTAATAACAGCTGGGAAGAATCAGTTTTTGTTAAAAAATCGAGAGGACATAGATGGGGTAGGATCGTCAATAGTCTTTGTTCCAGGATGGAAATGTTAAG
>JAXLNO010003660.1:49958-93885 GCA_038087875.1 Malacoraja senta
GATCGTCAATAGTCTTTGTTCCAGGATGGAAATGTTAAGTGGAAGAGTGGGAGAGTTTAAAGGAGATGTGTGGGGCAAGATTTAATTTTACAGAGTAGTGAATGGCAGGGAGGTGGTGAAGCAGCTATAACAATAACATAACAAGGTTTCAGTCAGGCACATGAATGCACAGAGGGTGGAGGGATAAAGACTACATACAGGCAGGTGGGATTTATTTAAATCGGCATCCTGGTTGACACTGACATGGTGGGCCAAAGGGCCTGTGCTGTATTGGTCTATGTTTGAGGTGGAAATGATACTTATGGAGAGATTGAATCAACTTGGAATATTTTATCTGGAACGTCAGAGATTGAGGGGAGATTTGATAAAAGTATATAAAATTATGAGGCACAGACAGGCTAGGCAGTCAGAACCATTTCCCCATGGTGGAAGTGTCCAACACTAGAGGGGATAACTATACCGAGATGTGCAGGACAGAGTGGTGGGGGTGTGGAACACATTGCCAGGGGTGGTGGTGGTGGAGGCAGGTACATCGTGCCGTTTAAGAGGCTTTAGATAGGCAGATGTAAGTGCAGGGAATAGAGGGTGTGGATCATGTACAGGCAGATGTGATTAGTTTAACTTGGTAAACATTGTGGACTGAAGGGCTCGTGCCTGTGCTATGTTCTATGTTCCATACAACATTCTCGGGGAGTTGCCAAAATTCTCAGGCAATCAGCTCCACAGAACTGAATATACCATTTTCCAAGTGTTTCCAGTTTAATAGCAAGATTAAACGAGAACTTACCAGTTTGAAGTTTGATCTTTATTTTATGAGGAGTTACGATGAGCGATTACGTGAAGAAGGCCGTCAGCTCGCATGCGCGTCAATCTTCAAAGCAGCGGTGTGAAATCACAGATAACAGTTGTTGAACTGAACATAGTAAGATTAGAGAGGACTAGAACTACCAGATGACCTTTATGATACGAGGGTTGGGAGCGGAGGGCACGTAATCGCTCATCGTAACTCCTCATAAAATAAAGATCAAACTTCAAACTGGTAAGTTCTCGTTTAATCTTACTATTTTACTTCGGAGTCACGTGAGTGACTACGTGAAGATTTCAAAGCTCTGTGATTTCATGCCGTGGAAACGAGTCCACACAAGCACAACTGCATCAGTTGACCACAGACGGATAAGGGAAACATTCATAATGCATACAGACATGACATAGATTTAAAACATGGTGATGCTATTTAATGAACAAATAATAATAGTAACCCCTCTCATCTGGGAGGAAACTATAAAATAGAACCTAAAATAGAGTTGGCAAATACCCCTGGTCTGGCAATGGATTATTATATAATGTTTGGAAAATTCGTTCGTTAGACCATCCTGCAGTTGCTAGGATGTGTTCCAGCGGACCGTACATAACCCTTGTTGCTGATGTTGTAGCAGGCCTGGTGGAGTGAGATTAGAAAATATAAGTATCTACTCCTACATAAGCCAAAACCCCGTTTTAATCACCTGGAGATGGTCTGAACTGATACCTTCTTATGAGGTTTTTTGTAACTAAGAAACATTGCTAGTATCAGAGCCTGTAAGGCTCTAGGTGACCTTGACGTATTGTTGTAAAGTGTGACCACACATAACTGAAGGTCCATGGGGTATGCCATGAGAACTAGTTTGAGACCTGACGCCCCTGGGCTGTTCTGCTTAACCAAATCATAAAAACATTTATATTATTTGCAGGTGTAACCATCCTGTCCAGTCGCAATTTATGTAATGACTGGACCCGTTGCGCTGAAAGCAGTGCCATGAGGATAACTACCTTATGAGCACCGGGTCAAAGATAAGGATGTAGCTGGAGCCCCCTGGTGAAGTAGTGTTAACACAATGTCAATATCCCATACTTCCGTGTACTTGGGCCTGGGAGAACTTGTGTTGAAGATATCCTTTATAAACTGGACATCAGAGGGTGAGACCCGACAGAGCGGGTCCCGCTCGCTGCAGCAAATATGATGAGAAGGCACGTTGGGCACAGTAAATGGCACTATAACTTAATTTATTGTCAAGGACCGTTTTGAAAATGAACCCCAAGACGTCAGTATCCGTGCCGTATTATATGTAACATAGCATTTAAACAAAACGTTTCCCATCTCCTGAAGAGGAAATTTACTGCTTTTTTGGTGCTATCCCTGCACTCTGCAGTCAGCACATACATGGATCGGTCTGACAACCCGAGCTGCAGGAGCAGTCTTCTCAGAGTCTGCAAGTCAATGAATTGATTTAATCATGCAGAGGCTGGTTTCCCGAGTCCCAGGCTGAACCAGCAAAGTTTTATGTTTAGAGTACCCATATAAGGTTCTATTATTATTCCCAACATAAGTGGGAACCATGGCTGCATAGGCCAGTCAGACAGTACAAAAAACCTGAAGCGGGATCTTGCTGAATTTATTACAAGACCCGACTGATGAGGCAAAATGGAGAAAAGACATAAAAGAACATTCCTCCCTGTGTAGCGAGAATGTATCTCTCGCCACCGTGATGCCACATGTTTTTGCAATCGGTGAATGAGCCTGGATGCAAACATATCGATATTCGGTGTTCCATCGAGCCATAATGTCATAAAATACTTTGTGATCCAACATCCATTCTGTGTTGTCATTGATTTTGTGTGATGATACACCAGCGCCAAATGAGGTTGGGTAAATTATAACAGGACACTTTGACTTGATTGCACCCATGTGACTAACATATGCCACCACCACAGTGTATCAACTTGGAATTGAGCATGCAGATTATGCATATTCGCACAATAACCCTTTAACCCATTGAAAGCACCTAGTGTCTATAGGTAGTTGATACCAATAACTGAAGAATTGGTAACTCATGCAAATCCCATCTGCCTCCGTAACTAGAGATGGCATTCGTAATTTTCCATCTTTGAGCACTAGCATCAGTTTGTAATATAACTGAAAGGTTTACGTCCACCATTGTGACTTTGGTAGCTTCAGCTGGTAATAGCATAGGTCTGTTAACAATGACCGACATGGCACTTGAGAGGTTACTACTTTGCACGTTGTAAGTTCTGATAATGCAAAGGCCCAATTTGCACAGCTGAAACACAGCTGCTATATTGCCAATTGTACTTGATGAATAGAAGGCTGCTTCATAACAACAAGGTTTACAGGCTTCTATTAATTCCAATCTCTTGCCCCAGGGCGGAGTCACAGACAAATTAATAGTTAAAGATAAATCTGAATAATCAATAACTCTAGTTGGTATCAACTTAAATTTAACTGGATGGATGAGGAACCTCAATTTCTCAAATATAGTTAGCAAAATACAGCGTTTAGAATATCATCCAGCTAAGCCATAACAAGTGTTTTTGAGCAGTCCAAGCACCAGTTTAGTAATTTGTTAAATGACCTGGGAGCTGAAGTTAGCCCATTTTGCAACGCATTAACTGTTATCATAGCCCCATCCAGATAAATTTCAAATGTCTCCGGTGATCCCTGTGAATGGGACCTGAATAGTATGCATCTTTGAGATTGATGCATGCCATAAAGATCCTATGGAAATCAGTTGTTAGACAGTAAACGAAGTTCCATATTCTGAAAAGTCTATATTGCACATGCGAGTTAAATCAAGGATGAACCGACATCCTCCATCTTTCACAATGAACAGGCCACGCCTGCCATAATTTCGTGCCTGCCTCGAACGACAACTCTGGCCAGATTCCCGAGCCTGTCTCGAAAGGTAATCCTGGCCATAATACTGAGCCTGCCTCGAAAGACAACTCTGGCCATAATTCTGAGCCTGCCTCGAAAGACAACTCTGGCCTTATTTCCAAGCCTGTTTTGAAAGGCAATCCTGGCCATAATACTGGGCCTGCCTTGAAAGACAACTCTGGCCATAATTCTGAGCCTGCCTCGAAAGACAACTCTGGCCATATTTCCGAGCTTGTCTCGGAAGGCAATCCTGGCCGTAATACTGAGCCTGCCTCGAAAGACAACTCTGGCCCCAATTCCAAGCCATGCTTGGAACCCTTGTATACTGTGCAGAATAAACCAATCACATGTTATAATTTTAGTTTATAAACGGATCTGAATCTCATGTTATCATTGTCATTTGTACAAAAAACAAGTGTAAATATTACCAACTTGTAAATGGTCCACAAACCCAGTTTTGGAAGAACCAGACCCACCTACCTCCATGGTTACCGGTGGTCTTATGGTAAGCCCAAAGTCCCCTGATGCGGGTTCTATTTCCATCCTTGATTGGAGAGTAGGACTGGTAGGGTGCGTGGATTCCATATTTTTCCTGAGACCGGCTTGGACCTTGGCCTGAAAGGACCTCTGCCCAGCTTTCAAGCTGCCACCAGCTTCAGTGAACTGCTTACTGCCGATGAAGGTGTGGGGTGTGTCATCGACGAAACGTTGAAGCTTTGCTCGTCGTCAGTACCTTGATCAGTCCGACAGCTTTTGCTTCCTCATCCAGGTATTACCTGTTGAATGAGTCTTACCTGAAGAGAAGATTCGGCGGCTGGTTTCATTTCCTGGATTTCATGTCCCTCCAATGTCACCCCTGATAGCGCTGTTCACTGCCGGCACTTGTAGTGTGAGGGGAACTCTGGCCCTTCCGGGTTTGCTGCCAACAGCTGGAACCAACTCTTCCGGCAGCAACCACTTCGTTTGCGAGTATTTCCTTGAAGCCATATGCATGTGCTCCAGTATGTTTCACGGACATACTTTCGAATTTAAAGTCAGTTACACACTGACCACTCGCACTCCCCTCCAGAGAGAGGGAGATTCGTAGGCAGCCCTGAAAACAGGTGCTGCCGCAGGCCCCTGACGATACCTGCGCTGATATGGCCCCTCCTACGAACCTATATCAGGAGCATCATATTTGTGGGATAAACGCCCGAGGGCGCTATCCATGCTCCATGTGGGTTAAATGTCCGAGGACGTACCCAGGTATGTCGGAGGGGAAGCCTCCTGGCCTGACTCGTCCGAGTCCATAGGCCTGACCGTCTTATTCTTGGATTTACCCCTTCCTGGGAAACCATAGCGGTCTGGGAGCCGCTGACCGCACTGTCAGCGACTCGGGTGGCGAGACCGACTTACCATTGGCTTTACCCCGTTTCTGGGGAACCACAGCGGTCTGGGAGCCGCTGACCCCTTGTCAGCGACTTAGGTTGCGAACCCGCCGGCTACCCGCGCTTCCGCAGTCCGGACCATGATCTCCCCACGGCCTGTCCGGACTTCGCCCCGAAATTGTATCCAGCAGGCAAACTATTAACAGAACTTCCTGCACGACAAAAAACAGAACCTGGAAATAAATTTTAAAACTTACCTGCAGGTTTAAACTTACCGCTGGAAGGAGCAACGCGCCTGCCAGTCAGTCGTTGCGCAATGCGTTAGACGTAATGACGCACATGCGGGCTGACGGCCTTCTTCACGTAGTCACTCACGTAACTCCGAAGTAAAATTTGATATCAAAGGGCAGATACTAGGTTGGCTGGATGGCAGAAGGCAAAGAGTGGCAATAAAGGGGGCTTTTTCTGGTTGGCTGCCAGTGACTAGTGGAGTTCCACAGGGATCGGTGCTGGGGCCGTTACTCTTCACGTTGTATATTAATGATTTGGATGAGGGGTTTGTAGCTAGATTTGCAGATGATACAATGATAGGTGGAGGGACAGGTAGGGTAGAAAAAGCAAGGACTCTGCAGGTTGGGAGAGGGAGCAGAGAAGTGGCAGATGGAATATAATGCAGCAAAGTGTGGAGTCATGCATTTTGGTAGTAGGAATAAAGGCATAGACTATTTTCTAAATGTGGAGAGAATCTAGAAATCAGTGAAAAGGTACGTGGGAGTTCTAGTGCAGGATTCCAAAAAAGTTCATTTGAGTTGAATCGGTAGTAAATAAAGCAAACGCAATGTTATCATTTATTTCAGGAGGATGAGAATACAAAAACAGGGCTCTATAAGGCGATGGTCAGACCGCATTTGGAGGAGTGGGCGCCGGTTGTGGAGGAGTGGGCGCCGGTTGTGCGGGCTGCCTGCCTGCAGTCCGTCCTCTAACCCTTTTTATTGTCTATAATTTTTATTTGGAGGTCTATTCTTTCTATGTGGGGGGTGGGGGGTGGGGAAACTGTTTCAACCCCAGTCCTACCTGGTCGGAGATGCGGTTTTCCTCCAAATCGCATCTTCGCTCTCCCCATGCGGCCTTCCATCGGGCTGGAGCGGCATTCCTGCCGGGACCACAGCTTCGGCGGCGCAGCGCTGGGATACCAACACGGAGCGGGCGATGCCTTGCCGGGTCGCCGCTCCGGAGTGCTGTGACCGCCGACCACCAACATCGAGCAGCCGCGGACTGCGGTCTGAGGGCGTCCCGCTGGATCGAAAACACCGCGGAGTCAGAGTCGAAGCTCCAACCGGCGCGGCCTGAAGACTACGGGCGTCGCAGTCTCCGGGGAGGTCGCTCCAGACACTTCCAAGCCGCTGAGGACTTTCCACCCGATGCCGGTGTTCCAGCTTCCCGGCAGGTGGGCCTACAACATCGGGCTGCCGTTGCGGCGACTGGCTGCGGAGGCCTCAAACTGGCCCCGACCTCGGGTGGACTAGGAGGAGGACTGGACATTTTGGTGCCTTTCCCTCACAGTGGAGAGTGTTGACTCTGCTGTGGGGGATGTTCGTGTTGAATCTCTAATAGTGTGTCATGTCTTTTTTTATTCTACCTTTTTTATTTTTTATTTATATGGATAATTCTCTCTGTAAAGCACTTTGGCTTCAGTGATTTGATTGAAAAGTGCTATATAAATAAACTTACTTTACTTTTACTTTTTTATGGAGAATTTGAGTACTGACAAATATCCCAGGAATGAGTGGGAGATTGCATTTGATGAGCGTTTGACGGCATTGGGCCTGTACTCACTGGAGTTTAGAAGGATGAGTGGGCACCTCATTGAAACTTACCAAACAGTTAAAGGCCTGGATAGAGTGGATGTGGAGAGGATGTTTCCACTAGTGGGAGAGTCTATGACCAGAGGTCATACACTAAGAATTACTTTAGCTTAGGAAGGAAATGAGGAGGAATTTCATTTGTCAGAGGGTGGTGAATCTGTGGAATTAATTGCAACAGAAGGCTGTGGAGGCCAAGTCAATGGATATTTTTAAGGCAGAGATAGATAGATTCTTGATTAGTACGGGTGTCGGAGGAAGGAAGAAAGATTCTAAGGGGAGTAGGAGGCAACCGTGGCTAACAAGAGAAGTTATGGATAGAATAAAACTAAAATTTGGAAGCAACAGGTACAAAGAGAAGCAGGAGAAAACACTGATTGGCTCTAGCCCGAGAAGTCAGTCAGAGGGGGAAACTGAGGAATTTGGGTTGTAAATTGGTAAATTAGGCAATTTATCAGTCTATATAAGCAAGGCGGCGCCAAGGGAGCGGCAGTGGCAGTGAGGGAAGTGCCCTGTGAGAAAAGTGTGAGTC
Source organism: Malacoraja senta (assembly GCA_038087875.1). Taxonomy (NCBI): domain Eukaryota; kingdom Metazoa; phylum Chordata; class Chondrichthyes; order Rajiformes; family Rajidae; genus Malacoraja; species Malacoraja senta. Next base: position 57,432 of record JAXLNO010003660.1, read on the forward strand.
TTTGGCTCGAGAGTCTTCAGCGAGGAGGCTGAGGAGAGGAGGTTACGCAAAACGCTGGAGAGGGAGAGACGAAAGAAGGAGATGTCAGGCAAGCTGATTCAGTGTGATGCTTGCAGTATGTGGGAGGTCAAGGACACTGCTGGTGCCTCTGGCTGCTACAAATGTGAGAAGTGCATCCAGGTACAGCGCCTGAAGGACCGTGTTGGGGAACTGGAGAAGCAAGTGGATGACCTCAGGTTCGTCCGAGAAACTGAGTCGTTCCTCGACAAGTCCTACAGTAAGATTGTTACACCTAAGGTACTGGAAGAGAGAAGGTGGGTGACGGTGAGAAAGGCAGGGAAGCATGGAATGCAAACGTCCCCGGGTGTTGTACCTCTTGTGAACAGGTTCACCCACTTAGAAGCTGTGGGGACAGAAGACGTTATTACACTGAGCGGCGGACTGGCTTGCGAAGCAAAAAGGGCTGTTGAGCTAAAACAAAAGAGGCCGACGTCGGGCAACGCCATTGTAGTTGGAGACTCCATTGTGAGAGGTACGGACAGGGGTTTCTGCGGCAACAGACAGGATTCGAGGATAGTGTGCTGCCTTCCTGGTGCCAGGATCCAGGATATCACGGTGCAGAAAATCCTCAAGGGCGAAGGTGAACAGCCGGAAGTGGTAGTGCATGTCGGCACAAAAGATGTTGGAAAGAAGGGGATGAATATTCTGCAGCGTGACTTTAGAGAGCTCGGAAAAATGCTGAAAAGCAGGACCTCCAGGGTAGTTATCTCCAGTTTGCTTCCAGTTCCTCGTGCTGGCGAGAGCAGGAACAGGGAGATACGGGACCTGAATGTGTGGCTGAGGAACTGGTGCACGGGGCAGGGATTTAGATTCTTAGATCACTGGGATCTGTTTTGGAGTAAGGATGAACTGTACAAAAGGGACGGATTGCATCTTAACAGGTGGGGGACCAGCATTCTGGCAGGCAGGTTTGCCACTGCTACACGGGTGGCTTTAAACTGAATAAGGGGGGTGGGGTGTCAAATGGGATAGTCGAGGATGGAGTTAAAGGGAAAGGGTTTCTTAAATGTGTGAGCAGAGAGACAGAGGGGTGTAAAATGATGGTAGAAGCAATAGGTAGCAAGGTGAAAAGTAAAAGTGGCAGCCAGACAAATCCAGGGCAAAATTCAAAAAGGGCCACTTTTCAACATAGTTGTATAAGGGTTAAGAGTGTTGTAAAAACAAGCCTGAAGGCTTTGTGTCTCAATGCAAGGAGCATTCGTAATAAGGTAGATGAGTTGAATGTGCAGATAGCTATTAATGACTATGATATATTTGGGATGACGGAGACATGGCTCCAGGGTGACCAAGGCTGGGAGCTGAACATCCAGGGATATTCAATATTCAGGAGGGATAGACAGAAAGGAAAAGGAGGTGGGGTAGCGTTGCTGGTTAGAGAGGAGATTAACGCAATAGAAAGGAAGGACATTAGCTTGGAGGATGTGGAATCGATATGGGAAGAGCTGCGAGAAACTAAGGGGCAGAAAACGCTAGTGGGAGTTGTGTACAGGCCACCTAACAGTAGTAGTGGAGTTGGGGATGGCATCAAACAGGAAATTAGAAATGCGTGCAACAAAGGTAAAACAGTTATAATGGGTGACTTCAATCTACATATAGATTGGGTGAATCAAATTGGCAGGGGTGCTGACGGAAGAGGATTTCTTGGAATGTATGCGGGATAGTTTTCTAAACCAACATGTACAGGAACCAACGAGAGAGCAGGCTATTATAGACTGGGTATTGAGTAATGAGGAAGGGTTAGTTAGCAGTCTTGTTGTGCATTGCCCCTTGGGCAAGAGTGACCATAATATGGTTGAGTTCTTCATTAGGATGGAGAGTGACATAATTAATTCAGAAACAAGGGTTCTGAACTTAAAGAAAGGTAACTTTGAGGGTATGTGACGTGAATTGGCCAAGATAGAGTGGCAATTGATTCTTAAAGGGTTGACGCTGGATATGCAATGGAAGGCATTTAAAGGCTACATGGATGAACTACAACAATTGTTCATCCCAGTTTGGCAAAAGAATAAATCAGGGAAGGTAGTGCATCCGTGGATAACAAGGGAAATCAGGGATAGTATCAAAACAAAAGATGAAGCATACAAATTAGCCAGAAAAAGCAGCCTACCAGAGGACTGGGATAAATTCAGAGTTCAGCAGAGGAGGACAAAGGGCTTAATTAGGAAAGGGAAAATAGATTATGAAAGAAAACTGGCAGGGAACATAAAAACTGACTGCAAACATTTTTATAGATATGTGAAGAGAAAAAGATTAGTTAAAACAAATGTAGGTCCCTTGCAGTCAGAAACAGGTGAATTGATCATGGGGAACAAGGACATGGCAGACCAATTGAATAACTACTTTGGTTCTGTCTTCACTAAGGAAGACATAAATAATGTGCCGGAAATAGCAGGGGACCAGGGGTCAAATGAGATGGAGGAACTGAGTGACATCCAGGTAAGCCGGGAAGTGGTGTTAGGTAAATTGAATGGATTAAAGGCCGATAAATCCCCAGGGCCAGATAGGCTGCATTCCAGAGTACTTAAGCAAGTAGCCCCAGAAATAGTGGATGCATTAGTGATAATTTTTCAAAACTCTTTAGATTCTGGAGTAGTTCCTGAGGATTGGATGGTAGCTAATGTAACCCCACATTTTAAAAAGGGAGGAAGAGAGAAAACAGGGAATTACAGACCAGTTAGTCTAACATCGGTAGTGGGGAAACTGCTAGAGTCAGTTATTAAAGATGGCATAGCAGCACATTTGGAAACTGGTAAAATCATTGGACAAAGTCAGCATGGATTTATGAAAGGTAAATCATGTCTGACAAATCTTATAGAATTTTTCGAGGATGTAACTAGTAGAGTGGATAAGGGAGAACCAGTGGATGTGTTATATCTGGACTTTCAGAAGGCTTTTGACAAGGTCCCACATAAGAGATTAGTATACAAATAGGAGCAGGAAGGTTCTACTGCAGTTGTACAGGGTCTCGGTGAGACCACACCTGGAGTATTGCGTTCAGTTTTGGTCTCCAAATCTGAGGAAAGACATTCTTGCCATAGAGGGAGTACAGAGAAGGTTCACCAGACTGATTCCTGGGATGTCAGGACTTTCATATGAAGAAAGACTGGATAGACTAGGCTTGTACTCGCTAGAATTTAGAAGATTGAGGGGGGATATTATAGAAACTTACAAAATTCTTAAGGGGTTGGACAGGCTAGATGCAGGAAGATTGTTCCCGATGTTGGGGAAGTCCAGAACATGGGGTCACAGTTTAAGGATTAGGGGGAAATCCTTTAGGACCGAGATGAGAAAAACATTTTTCACACAGAGAGTGGTGAATCTCTGGAATTCTCTGCCACAGAAGGTAGATGAGGCCAGTTCATTGGCTATATTTAAGAGGGAGTTAGATGTGGCCCTTGTGGCTAAAGGGATCAGGGGGTATGGAGAGAAGGCAGGTACAGGTTACTGAGTTGGATGATCAGCCATGATAATGTTGAATGGCGGTGCAGGCTCAAAGGGCCGAATGGCCTCCTCCTGCACCTAATTTCTATGTTTCTATCTATGTTCTAAAAGAAAAGATGTATAACACAGCAAAGAGTAGCCGGAAGCCAGAGGATTGGGAAACTTTCATAGGACAACAGAAAGAAACAAAACGGGCAATACGGGCTGAAAAGATGAAGTACAAGGGGAAGCTGGCCAGGAATATAAAGAAGGACAGTAATAGCTGCTTTAGATATGTTAAGGGAAAAAGAGTAGCAAAGTCAAATGTGGGTCCCTTGAAGGCAGACACGGGTGAAATTATGGGCAACAAGGAAATGGCAAAAGAGTTGAATAGGTACTTCGGATCTGTCTTCACGAAGGAAGACACAAACAATCTCCCAGATGTACTGGAGGACAGAGGATCTAAGGGGGTAGAGGAACTGAAATAAATTTTCATTAGGCGAGAAATAATATTGGGTAGGCTAATGGGACTGAAGGATGATAAATCCCCTGAACCTGATGGTCTGCATCTCAGGGTCCTCAGGGAGGTGGCTCTAGAAATAGTGGACGCATTGGTGATCATTTTCCAATGTTCAATAGATTCAGGATCAGTTCCTGTGGATTGGAGGATAGCTAATGTTATCCCACTTTTCAAGAAAGGAGCGAGAGAGAAAACGGGGAATTACAAACCAGTTAGCCTGACTTCGGTGGTGGGAAAGATGCTGGTGTCAATTATTAAAGAGGTAATAATGGGACATTTGGATAGCAGTAAAAGGATTAGTCCAAGTCAACATGGATTTATGAAAGGGAAATCATGCTTGACTAATCTTCTGGAATTTTCTGAGGATGTGACAAGTAAAATGGATGAAGGGGTGCCAGTGGATGTAGTGTATCTAGACTTTCAGAAAGCCTTTGATAAGGTCCCGCACGGGAGACTGGTGACTAAAATTAGAGCACATGGTATTGGGGGTAGGGTGTTGACATGGATAGAAAATTGGTTGGGAGACCGGAAGCAAAGAGTAGGAGTGAAGGGTCCTTTTCAGAATGGCAGGCAGTGGCGAGTAGAGTGCCGCAAGGCTCGGTGTTGGGGCTGCAACTGTTTACCATAAATATTAATGATTTGGAAGAGGGAATTATGAGCAACACTAGCAAGTTTGCGGATGACACAAAGCTGGGTGGCAGTGTGAACTGTGAAGAGGATGTTAGGAGGTTGCAGGGTGACCTGGACAGGTTGAGTGAGTGGGCAGATGCAGTATAATATAGATAAATGTGAGGTTATCCACGTTGGCGTCAAAAACAAGGGGCAGATTATTATCTCAATGGGGTTAGGTTAGGTAAGGGGGAGGTGCAGTGAGACCTGGGCGTCCTTGTACACCGGTCACTGAAAGTTGGCTTACAGGTACAGCAGGCACTGAAGAAAGCTAATGGAATGTTGGCCTTCATAACAAGAGGATTTCAGTATAGGAGTAAAGAGGTTCTTCTGCAGTTGTATAAGGCTCTGGTGAGACCACATCTGGAGTATTGTGTACAGTTTTGGTCTCCTAATCTGAGGAAGGACATCCTTGTGATTGAGGCAGTGCAGCGTGGGTTCACGAGATTGATCCCTGGGATGGCGGGACTGTCATATGAGGAAAGATTGAAAAGACTAGGCTTGTATTCACTGGAATTTAGAAGGATGAGGGGGCACCTTATAGAAACATATAAAATTATAAAAGGACTGGACAAGCTAGATGCAGGAAAAATGTTCCCAATGTTGGGTGAGTCCAGAAACGGGGCCACAGTCTTAGAATAAAGGGGAGGTCATTTAAGACTGAGGTGAGAAAAAACGTTTTCACCCAGAGAGTTGTGAATTTGTGGAATTCCCTGCCACAGAGGGCAGTGGAGACCAAGTCACTGGATGGATTTAAGAGAGAGTTAGATAGAGCTCTAGGGGCTAGTGGAGTCAAGGGATATGGGGAGAAGGCAGGCACGGGTTATTGATAGGGGACGATCAGCCATGATCACAATGAATGGCGGTGCTGGCTCGAAGGGCCGAATGGCCTCCTGCACCTATTTTCTATGTTTCTATGATATGGAGAGAAGGCAGGAGAATGGTCTACAAGGCGCTGGTTAGGCCGCTTTTGGAGTACTGTGAGCAAATTTGGGCCCCATTTCTGAGGATGTGCTGGCTCTGGAGGGGATCCAGAGGAGGTTTACAAGGATGATTCCAGGAATGAGTGGGTTAACATACGTATGATGAGCTCTTGCTGGAGTTTAGAAGGTTGAGGGGGGACCGCTTTGAAACTTACAGAATAATGAAAGGCAAAAATAGAGTGGATGTGGAAAGGATGTTTCCACTGGTGGGAGAGTCAAGGACCAGAGATCATAACCTCAGAATTAATTTCTTTAGTCAGAGGGTATTTAATCTGTGGAATTCATTGCCACAGAGGGCTGTAGTGGTCGTCAGTGGATATTTTTAAGGCAGAGATGGACAGATTCTTGATTAAAACGGGTGTCACGGGTTATGGGCATAAAGCAGGAAAATGGGATTAGGAGGCAGAGATCAGCTATGATTGAATGGCGGAGTGGACTCGTTGGGCTGAAAGGTCTAATTCTACTCCTCTGACGTGAACTTTGTGAATGGGATTAAGAGAGAAAGATAGATCAGCCATGACTGAATGGCGGACTCGATTTGATGGGCCGAATTACCTCATTCTGCTCTTATCACTTCTAAACATGAATATAAAATAATAATATTAACAATTGATTACATACATTATAGGATTACCCAACCAGGTGTTTTGCAAAGGCAAAGTCAATTTTATTCCGAAGGTGAAGTGAAATGAATTTTCCAGCAGCGATACACTTAAAAAGAACACACAATACACAATAGAATTTAACACAAACATCCACCACAGCATTCTTCACTGTGGTGAAAGGCAACAAGGTTCAGTCAGTCCTCCTTTGTTCATCCGTGGTCGGGGCCATAAACCGTCTGTAGTCGCCGCTTCAGACGGCCCAATGTACAGGCCCTCTCGTCGGGATAGTTGGAACTCCGACGTTGGGACAGAACAAGCTTGGAGTGCCCGAATCGGCACTTTCCTACCGGAGACCATGGCTTCAGGATGTTATAGGCTGTAGGCCGGCGGTTGGAGCCCAGGCTCCGGATGGTAAGTCCATACCACGCCCGCAGCTAGAGGCTCCGCAGACCACAGACCCACGATGTCAAAGTCACCAGGCTAGCGATCGAAGCACTCCTCTCTGGCGACCCCCAGCAAGGGTTCACCCCTGCTCTGCGATGGAAAAGTCCACGCTGTGCCCGCTGCTGAAGCTCCGGGCCCGAATCCGGGAAAGGCCACTCCAATCCAAGCTGCTAGGCCACGATGGAGGTGACATGGAAAAAGTCGCCTCTCCATCGAGGAGGCGACCGAAAGCGGTTCCCCCCTTTTCCCACCCCCACCACCCTCCACACAAGACACACCGAGAGACACCTAAACTTACATTAGCCACACCAAAAAAAAGTATAAATAACGAACACGCTGCTGGCAGGGCAGCCCACACTGACCTGCAGTGCCCACACCGATCAACTCTAAAGGCATAGCTCTGTCATCTCATGGACAGAAGATTGACAGCTCATAGGTCCCTTCCTCATGTGAAGCAGTTCGTTCAGTTTATTGCCACGTGTACCGAGGTACAGTGAAAAGCTTTTGTTTCGTGCTATCCCGTCAGCAGAAAGACAATACATAATTACAGTCGAGCCATTTACAGTGTATAGATACATGATAAGTGAATAACTTTTAGTGCAAGGTAAAGCCAGCAAATTCTGATCGAAGATAGTCCGAGGGTCACCAATGAGGTAGATAGTAGTTCAGCACTGATCTCTGGTTGGGGTAGGATGGTTCAGTTGCCTGATAACAGCCGGGAAGAAACTGTCCCTGAATCTGGAGCTGTGTATTTTCACACTTCTGTACCTTTTGCCTGATGGGAGAGGGGTGAAGAAGGAGTGGCCGGGGTGTGACTCGTCCTTGATTATGCTGCTGGGGTTGCCGAGGTAGCGTGAGGTATAAATGGAAGGGAGGTTGGTTTGTGTGATGGTCTGGGCTGCATCCACAATTCGCTGCAATTTCTTGCGGTCCTGGATGGAGCTGTTTCCAAACCAAGTTGTGATGCATCCTGATAAAATGCTTTGTATGGTGCATCTGCAGAATGCCCTAGGCTCTGTCCCTGAATAAGAACAATAACTATTTCATGACCTTGTGAGTCCTGATCAGACTGCCTCAATGCTGTTAAGAGGCCTGGCTTGTCAATTTTGTCTGAGAGACCGCTGGATGAAACATGGTTGTCCCGCAATACCTAGTCAGTTCTTTCTTTGTGTCATAATATGTAGCTATCCTCCATTTTGTAGACTTAAACATTATTAGAGTCATCGAGTGATACAGTGTGGAAACAGGCCCTTCAGCTCAACTCGCCCACACCGGCCAACAATGTCCCAGCTACACTAGTCATAGAGTGATACAGTGTTGAAACAGGCCCTTTGGCCCAACTTGCCCACACCGGCCAACATGTCCCAGCTACACTAGTCCCACATGCTCGCGTTTGGTCCATATCTCTCCAAACCTGTCCTATCCATGTACCTGTCTAACTGTTTCTTAAATGTTGGGATAGTCCCGGTCTCAAACACCTCCTCTGGCAGTTTGTTCCATACACCCACCCTCTATGTGAAAAAGTTACCCCTCAGATTCCTATTAAATCTTTTCCCCTTCACCTTAAATCTAAGTCCTCTGGTCCTCGATTCCCCTACTCTGGGCAAGACACTGTACGTCTAACCAATCTATTCCTCTCATGATTTTATGCAGCTCTAAAAGATCCTCCCTCATCCTCTTGCGCTCCAAGGAATAGAGACCCAGCCTACTCAACCTCTCCCTGTTGCTCACACCCTCTAGTCCTGGCAACATCCTCGTAAATCTTTTCTGAACCCTTTCAAGCTTGACAATATCTTTCCTAGAACATGGTGCCCGGAACTGAACACAATATTCTAAATGCGGCCTCACCAACGTCTTATACAACTGCAACATGACTTCCCAACTTCTATTCTGACTGATGAAGGCCAATGCGCCAAAAGCCTTTTTGACCACCTTATCTACCTGCGACTCGACCTTCAAGGAACCATGCACCTGTACTCCTGGATCCCTCTGCTCTACAACACTCCCCAGAGGCCTACCATTCACTGTGTAGGTCCTGCCCATGTTAAACTTCCCAAAATACAACACCTCACATTTCTCTGTACTAAACTTCATCAACCATTCCTCAGCCCACCTGGCCAATCCACCAGGATCCTGCTGCAATCATCTTCACTATCTGTAAAACCACCCACTTTTGTCTCATCTGCAAACTTGCTAATCTTGCCCTGTATGTTCTCATCCAAATCATTGATGTAGATGACAAACAGTAACGGGCCCAGCCCCGAAAACATACAGATTTCACACAGACCGCACCAATGGTCAAGATTGAACTTCGACCTCAATTCTTTTTGGCTCTTACTATCTATCCCATCTTTGCCCTTATAATTTTGGGTTATGGGGAGAAGGCAGGAGAATGGGGTTACGAGGGAAAGATAGATCAGCCATAAATGAATGGCGGAGTAGACGATGTCGAATGGCCTAATTCTGCTCCTACCATTGATGAACTTTATTGTGTACACCTCTCTAAGGAGCCTCTCAGCCTTCCCCGCTGCAATGAAAATCAACCAGCCTCTCCAGGCTCATAACTGAAATATTCCATCACAGGCAACATCGTGGCAAATCTGTCCTGCATCCTCTCTCAGGCACTGACTTTCATTCTACTGTGCAATAGCATGCAATATTTATATTACTAAAAGTCTGATCTTGACCACTTCCTGTTGTTCTGTATATTGATTTTAGAAAAAATGCTGCCACTTACGGCTGTGATTTTTGGCCATCTTACTCAGAGTCCCCCTCCGCTGCGCAGGCCAAGAGGATTTTTCCCATCGATGAAAACTAAAAAGAGTTATTAGTGTTTAAAAAATGGTGAGATTCTCTCTCCTGAAGGCCACGCCCCTTCCGGAGGGACTATAAAACCCGGAAGTGTTGAGTGCCTCAGTCAGTCTCTGCAAGATGGGGGAGCGAGAGGGTCACGTCTCTCAGTCTGAGCTGTGAATAACACTGAACACATGTCTACTAAACTGTGAGTGGTTTTACTGACCTATCAGTGCCCTTAATGTGGTTTGAAAATATAGTTTGGAAATGCTAAAGCTGTGTTGCCTTTGGTTTGGAAATTCTAAAGCTGTGTTGCCTTTGGTTTGGAAATGCTAAAGCTGTGTTGCCTTTGGTTTGGAAATGCTAAAGTTGTGTTGCCTAATTAAAGTTGCCTTGCCTAATTAAAGTTGCCTTGCCTAATTAAAGTTGCCTTGCCTTCCATATAATTAAAAGTCTAATCTTGACCACTTCCTGTTTGCACTTTATATTGATTTTAGAAAAAACGCTACCACGTACGGCTGTGATTTTTGGCCATCTTACTCAGAGTCCCCCTCCGCTCATTAGCTGCCAGAGGAGGTTGTTGAGGCAGGTACAATTACAACATTTAAAATACATTTGGATAGGTACATGGATACGAAAGGTTTAGAGGATTATATGGGATAGTTTTCTGGTATCTTATCTTTGACTAATAAATATTCAAAAACCAACACCTCATACTTCATAATGTTGACATGTTTCACCATTTCACTGTTGTTTCAAAGGTTTCAAAGGTCTTTTATTGTCACATGTACCAATTAAGGTACAGTGATATTCATATTACCATACAGCCATACTAATAAAAGGAACAAGACACACAACTACATAAAAGTTAACATAAACATCCACCACAGCGGATTCCCCACATTGCTCACTGTGATGGAAGGTAATAAAGTTTAATCTTCTTCCCTCATTTTTCTCCCACGGTCGGGGCAGTCGAACCATCCGTCGGAGCGATCGAAGCCCCCGCGTCGGGGTGGTCGAAGCCCCCGCGTCGGAGCGATCGAAGCCCCCGCGTCGGAGCGATCGAAGCCCCCGCGTCGGAGCGATCGAAGCCCCCGCGTCGGGGTGATCGAAGCCCCCGCGTCGGGGCGGTCGAAGCCCCCGCGTCGGAGCGATCGAAGCCCCCGCGTCGGAGCGATCGAAGCCCCCGCGTCGGGGTGGTCGAAGCCCCCGCGTCGGAGCGATCGAAGCCCCCGCGTCGGAGCGATCGAAGCCCCCGCGTCGGGGTGGTCGAAGCCCCCGCGTCGGAGCGATCAAAGCCCCCGCGTCGGAGCGATCGAAGCCCCCGCGTCGGGGCGGTCAAAGCCCCTGCGTCGGAGCGATCGAAGCCCCCGCGTCGGGGCGGTCAAAGCCCCCGCGTCGGAGCGATCGAAGCCTCCGCGTCGGAGCGATCGAAGCCCCCGCGTCGGGGCAGTCAAAGCCCCCGCGTCGGGGCGGTCAAAGCCCCCGCGTCGGGGCGGTCAAAGCCCCCGCGTCGGAGCGATCGAAGCCCCCGCGTCGGGGCGGTCAAAGCCCCCGCGTCGGAGCGATCGAAGCCTCCGCGTCGGAGCGATCGAAGCCCACGCGTCGGGGCAGTCAAAGCCCCCGCGTCGGGGCGGTCAAAGCCCCCGCGTCGGGGCGGTCAAAGCCCCCGCGTCGGAGCGATCGAAGCCCCCGCGTCGGGGCGGTCAAAGCCCCCGCGTCGGGGCGGTCAAAGCCCCCGCGTCGGGGCGGTCGAAGCCCCCGCGTCGGAGCGATCGAAGCCTCCGCGTCGGAGCGATCGAAGCCCCCGCGTCGGGGCGGTCAAAGCCCCCGCGTCGGAGCGATCGAAGCCTCCGCGTCGGAGCGATCGAAGCCCCCGCGTCGGGGCGGTCAAAGCCCCCGCGTCGGAGCGATCGAAGCCCCCGCGTCGGAGCGATCGAAGCCCCCGCGTCGGGGCGGTCGAAGCCCCCGCGTCGGGGCGGTCGAAGCCTCCGCGTCGGGGCGGTCGAAGCCTCCGCGTCGGAGCGATCGAAGCCCCCGCGTCGGGGCAGTCAAAGCCCCCGCGTCGGGGCGGTCAAAGCCCCCGCGTCGGGGCGGTCGAAGCCCCCGCGTCGGAGCGATCGAAGCCTCCGCGTCGGAGCGATCGAAGCCCCCGCGTCGGGGCGGTCGAAGCCCCCGCGTCGGAGCAATCGAAGCCTCCGCGTCGGAGCGATCGAAGCCCCCGCATCGGGGCGGTCAAAGCCCCCGCGTCGGAGCGATCGAAGCCTCCGCGTCGGAGTGATCGAAGCCCCCGCGTCGGGGCGGTCGAAGCCCCCGCGTCGGGGCGGTCGAAGCCCCCGCGTCGGGGCGGTCGAAGCCTCCGCGTCGGGGCGGTCGAAGCCTCCGCGTCGGGGCGGTCGAAGCCCCTGCGTCGGAGCGGTCGAAGCCTCCGCGTCGGGGCGGTCGAAGCCCCCGCGTCGGGGCGATTGAAGCTCCCGCGTCGGGGCGATTGAAGTTCCCGCGTCGGGGCGGTCGAAGCTCCGGTGGCTTGGAGCTCCCGGAGTTGGTCTCTAACCAGAGACCGCGAGTCCCACGATGTTAAAGTCCGCAGGCACCCACGGTTGGAGCTCAGAGGCCGATCCCTGGCAAAGAGACTGCCAGCTCCGTGGTGTTAAAGTCCTGCAGGCTCCCGTGGTTGTAGCTCCCGAAGTCGGTCTCCAGCAGAGGCCTCCAACTCCACGATGTTAGGCCGCAGTGCGGACGGAGATACAATACAGAAAAAAATCGCATCTCCGTCAAGGTAAGAGATTTTAAACAAGTTTCCCCCAACTCCCACCCCACCCCACACATAAAGCAAGCTAAAGAACACTAAAAATATACATTTAACACATACTAAAGAAACAAGAGAGAAGGAAGGGACAGACAGACTGTTGGCGAGGCAGCCATTGCTGGTTTCCTTGAACTCACGGTTCTATTCTCTCACCATGGTATATACAGATGAGAAGTATTCATAAAGATCTCACCCATTAGGGCGAATCCAAAGGCATTTTATCAGTTTATTAAGGCCAATACTATAAGAGAAAGAGCAAGAGCCATAAAGGACAATCTATGTATGAGCTGGAATGGGCGGCCCGAATGCTGAATTATTTTACAACTGACAAGTACTTGAGGTTTTTTATTGTCACGTCGGCATGGACATGGTGGCATGAAGGGCCTGGTTGTCTGCTGTTGTTAATACAGTTTAAATATTAAAACTTTATCTTGTCATTTTCCTGACAACTTGTGCTCGGATGAGCAATACTATTATCTATTTGTAACGTTGTATGTTATTGGTGATTCCCAGCCAATGGTGAAGATACAGAATATCTGAGAGCATCAAGTTCTCAGCCTCAAGCCTGCTCTTTCTGGACAATATCTCCTTCCACGTCAATGGTCTTAACTGGTGGCAGCCAAAGATGCTTCCACAAACTTGCATCGGAGTTGGTGTCTAGTACGTGTTATTCCTTGTATTGTTGCTGAGCACCAATTTACACAACAATCCTAACTATTTTATGTGGAATGTTTGGTGCAGTGGTGGTGGTGGACAATATCTCCAAAATCTTTCCACTTAAAATAAAAGTTTTTAGTTCAGCATCCTTCTATTTAAAACTTCACAATTGTGTCATTTCTGGGTCTTTTGTGGAATTATGAAAATTTGGTACGTACAAGTCAGACATTCCTGCAACTGCAGCTGCTCAAATAGTCATAAGTTGCTGTTGAGAATGTGACGGGGGTCTGCCCAGCAGATCAACGTGCCTGCAATAGTCATTTCCTTCTTTATTAATAACCTCCACAAGAATAAACCACAAAAGAGGAAAGACGTTGTCACTCTGCACACTCTTTGCCAAACTGCTTTCCAATTATTATTTAAACATTGACTTCTCCAATTTCAAGTAGTCCTTGCTTTCTCCCTCCTTCCCCTCCCCAGCTCTCCCACAGCCTACTGTTTCCGCCACTTCCTTTCTTCTTCCTGCCCCACCGCCCCTACATCAGTCTGAAGCAGGGTCTCGAGCCGAAACGTCACCTATTCCTTCGCTCCATAGATGCTGCCTCGCCCGCTGAGATTCTCCAGCATTTTTGTCTACCTTCCAATTAATACAATTAATTTTTCTCCACAGATTCAGACATCGACCAGATAACTCCAGCAAGTGATTAGTGTGTGGCACCTGGCATCACATCAGTTCTCTACATTCACCCTGTATTTAACTCCCGAATACCTGGGGAAGGGCTGCTGATCAGAGACAATCCTGGTGAATCTGATCAATCTGCCACTGAAGCCAACATTTACAGAGGGACAAGAAAGTATCAGTGTGATATGATGAGCAATTGTTACACTTAGTGATTGTAAACATTGATTATTTATTCAACAATAATTCTTGTGCCATGTAAATATTAACATGCCAAATGATTATGCTTTTTCGTTGACATACTACTGTTACTCCTGGAAAATACATGAGCATCTAACTGAGCAATAAACTGACCAAACAATGATAAAACATTTTTTTTGTGGTTATCAAATGCAGGACTAAATGGAGTGTTTGACTGAGTTCTATATTCGTGGTGTTGGGTGTATGGGTGTTTCTGGGGGCCTCTTTGGCAAGGCTAGACACTGCTTTGTATATAATGGGAATTACACAAATACAGGGAGAATATAGAACAGTACAGCACAGGAAGAGACCCTTTGGCCTACCATGTCAGTGCCATACATGATGCCGCCAAACTCTTATCTGCCTTCATATAAGTATAATCCATTAACATTCCCTGCATATCCAGGGGTGGTGCTTAAGGCCAATAAAATTATGGTATTTACAAGACTATTTGGATAGGCCTATCCGGAAGGCATTTAAATGCCATTTTCTTATCTGCCTCCATCACCACCACCCCCGCAATGCGTTGCCAGCACTCACCAGTCTCTGTGTAAAATAAAACAGCCCTTCACTTTAAAGCCATGCACTCTGGTATTTGATATTGCTATACTGGGAAAATGGTTCCGACTATCCTATCGAACACTTCCTTAATTTTATATTCTTCTATTAGTCTCCCTGTAGTTATTACTGCCTAATCCAAGCATCATTCTGGTAAATCATTTCCCCTTCACCTTGAACCTTTGTCCTCTGGTCTTCGATTCTCCTACTCTGGGCAAGACACTCTGTGCATTTACCCAATCTAATTCTCTCATGATGTTATACACTTCAACAACATTACCCCTCAACCTCCTGCACTCCAAGGAATAGAGACCCAGCCTACTCAACCTCTCCTATAGCTCAGACCGTCTAGCCCTGGTAACATCCTCGTAAATCTTATCTGTACTCTTTCCAGCTTGACAATATCTTTCCTATAACATGGTGCCTAGAACTGAACTCAATACACTAAATGCGGTCTCACCAACGTCTTATACAACTGCAACATGACCTCCCAACTTCTATACTCAATACTCTGACTGATGAAGACCAAAAGCCTATTAGACCACCTTATCTACGGGTCCTTTTCAGAATGGCAGGCAGTGACTAGTGGGGTACCGCAAGGCTCAGTGCTGGGACCCCAGCTATTTACAATATATATTAATGATTTGGAATAGGGAATTGAATGCAACATCTCCAAGTTTGCGGATGACACGAAGCTGGGGGGCAGTGTTAGCTGTGAGGAGGATGCTAGGAGGCTGCAAGGTGACTTGGCAGATGCAGTATAATGTGGATAAATGTGAGGTTATCCACTTTGGTGGCAAAAACAGGAAAGTAGACTTATCTGAATGGTGGCCGATTAGGAAAAGGGGAGATGCAACGAGACCTGGGTATCATGGTACACCAGTCATTGAAAGTAGGCATGCAGGTGCAGCAGGCAGTGAAGAAAGCGAATGGTATGTTAGCTTTCATAGCAATAGGATTTAAGTATAGGAGCAAGAAGGTTCTACTGCAGTTGTACAGGGTCTTGATGAGACCACACCTGGAGTATTGCGTACAGTTTTGGTCTCCTAATCTGAGGAAAGACATTCTTGCCATAGAGGGAGTACAGAGAAGGTTCACCAGACTGATTCCTGGGATGGCAGGACTTTCATATGAAGAAAAGACTGGATAGACTTGGCTTATACTCGCTAGAATTTAGAAGATTGAGGGGGGATCTTATAGAAACTTACAAAATTCTTATGGGGTTGGACAGGCTAGATGCAGGAAGATTGTTCCCGATGTTGGGGAAGTCCAGAACAAGGGGTCACAGTTTTAAGGATAAGGGGGAAGTCTTTTAGGACCGAGATGAGAAAATGATTTTTCACACAGAGAGTGGTGAATCTGTGGAACTCTCTGCCACAGAAGGTAGTTGAGGTCAGTTCATTGCTATATTTAAGAGGGAGTTAGATGTGGCCCTTGTGGCTAAAGGGATCAGGGGGTATGGAGAGAAGGCATGTACAGGATACTGAGTTGGATGATCAGCCATGATCATATTGGAATGGCGGTGCAGGCTCGAAGGGCCAAATGGCCTACTCCTGCACCTATTTTCTATGTTTCTATGTCAGCAGCCGCCATCATGCGGCCGTTGGTCCAATGCCTGGCCAGTAAGCCTAAGGACCTGGTCTGGTCAAGGAGGCGGAGAAGGCGTTCGAGGGGGCTAAGACTGCATTGGCCACCGCCACTATGCTGGAACACCCTAGGGCGTCAACCCAAATGGCCCTCACCGTAGACGTTCCGACGTCGCTGTAGGCGCTGTCCTCGAGCAGCGTGTAGGTAGTCGCTGGGTGCCGCTGGCATTTTTCAGCAGGCAGCTGCGAGACCCTGAAGTTAAGTATAGCGCTTTCGACCGGGAGCTCCTCGCGCTCTACCTAGCGATCCGTCATTTCCGTTATTTCCTGAAGGGGCACGCGTTCACCGCATTCACGGACCACAAGCCAGACAGCAGCGGCACCTCACCTACATTTACTAATTCACATCTGTTATTCGGCATGTGGCAGGGAAGCTGAACATTGTGGCTGACGCGTTGTCCGTTCGGCACCGCCCGAAGTTTCAGCGTTAAGTCTAGGCGGGATTATGAGGAGCTGACCGCTGCCCAACAGGCAGATGCCGGTATGGAGGTTTACCGCAATGCTGAATCAGGTCTCAAGCTGGCTAAGGTGCCCTGTGGTGCTGCGCGTGCGAGTCCTTTGTGACATCTCCACGGGCAAAGCCCGTCGTATTGCCTCAGTTGCTTCGAGGCTTCGGATTTTCGACACTATCCACAGCCTAGCACACCCGTCCATTCGCGCCACCTCTGCCTTGGTCGCGGCCAAGTTCGCCTGGCATGGGTTGAGGAAGCAGGTCGCAGCATGGGCCCGTTCCTGCAAACCATGCCAGACTTCCAAGGTGCAGCGACTGTGCGCCCACCTGTGCAGGATTTCGCTGTCCCAGACGGCAGGTTCCTGCACATCCATGTCGACCTGGTGGGTCCCTTGCCGTGTTCGCGCGGGCTACTCACCTACTGACTATCATGGACAGTTTACCATGTGGGCGGAGGCGATACCGTTAACGGATACCTCCGCTGAGGCATGCGTGAGGGCAATCGTCTCGCATTGGATCGCTCGTTTCGGGGTTCCTTCTGATATCACTACTGATCATGGGGCCCAGTTCACGTCCTCCCTGAGGTGTGGTTTGGCGCAGCTGTATGGCGCGAAGCTGCACCAGACCACCGCGTATCATCCAGAGTCCAACGGTTTTGGTTGAGCATTTCCACAGGCACCTCAAGTCGGCGTTGAAAAGCTCGGCTTACCGGCCCCGATTGGTCGACCAGTTGCCTTGGGTCCTCCTAGGCATCAGAGCCACGCCTAAAGAGGACTTCAACGCCTCCTCGGCCGAGTTGGTTTTACAGCTCGGTTTTGCAAGTTCCTGGGGATTTCCTGCCCGTCCCCCGGGATCAGGAGATCCCGGATTTGCGGTGTTAGCTGACCTTCGTGAGCGGGCTCGCGCTTTGGTCCCGGTTCCCACTCCCGGCATGGTTCGTCTGCTGTGCATGTACCTACTATGTTACGGGATTGTGCTTATGTTTTCCTTCGTAGGGATGCTCACCGCTCTCCGTTACAGCGGGTGTACGAAGGTCTGTACAGGGTGCTGAGGACTGGGTACCTCGACTTTTATGTTGAACCTGGGGTGGCAAGGAGGAGTTCGTCTCCGTGAGCCGCCTTAAGCCAGCACACGTAGACGAGGATAGCCTGTGGCCGTTCCGCGGCGTAGAGGGCGTCCGCCGGCCGTTTTGCCGCCCTCTGCACCTGTTACCCTCGGTTATGGTTCTCCCGGTCCCCTCTGTTACGCCCGTCCCTTATTCGCATTTTTCGCGTCCCCCCGGTTCTGTTTTGCCGGCCCCTACTGTTACGCTCGCCCCGCGACCTCGACTACACGTTCCGGTCGAACCGTCCGGTTAACCGTGCGTTTCCGTGGATTCTGGAGGGGGGGGCATGTAGCGGCGCCTGCTGGCGCATGCAGGTATCGAACCCGCCGTTCATAGATACATAGATACAT
The DNA here is from genome assembly GCA_038087875.1 of Malacoraja senta. NCBI lineage: Eukaryota > Metazoa > Chordata > Chondrichthyes > Rajiformes > Rajidae > Malacoraja > Malacoraja senta. The sequence continues at coordinate 75,421 of JAXLNO010003660.1, forward strand.
AGAAAATAGGTGCATCATCTTTTGCTTTGATACTATCCCTTATTTCCCCTTGTTATCCACGGATGCACTACCTTCCCTGATTTATTCTTTTGCCAAACTGGGATGAACAATGTTTTGTAGTTCATCCATGCAGTCTTTAAATGCCTTCCATTGCACATCCACCGTCAACCCTTTTAGAACTAGTTGCCAGTCAATCTTGGCCAATTCGCGTCTCATACCCTCAAAGTTACCTTTCTTTAAATTCAGAACCGTTGTTCTGAATTAACAATGTCACTCTCCATCCTAATGAAGAACTCAACCATATTATGGTCACTCTTGCCCAAGGGGGCACGCACAACAAGACTGCTAACTAACCTTCCTCATTACTCAATACCCAGTCTAGAATAGCCTGCTCTCTCGTTGGTTCCTCTACATGTTGGTTTAGATAACTATCCCTCATACATTCCAAGAAATTCTCTTTCCTCAGCACCCCTGCCAATTTGATTCACCCAATCTATATGTAGATTGAAGTCACCCATTATAACTGTTTTGCCTTTGTTGCACGCATTTCTAATTTCCTGTTTGATGCCATCCCCAACTTCACTACTACTGCTAGATGGCCTGTACACAACACCCACCAGCGTTTTCTGCCCCTTAGTGTTTCGCAGCTCTACCCATATTGATTCCACATCCTCCAAGCTAATGTCCTTCCTTTCCACTGCGTTAATCTCCTCTCTAACCAGCAACGCTACCCCACCTCCTTTTCCTTTCTTTCTATCCCTTCTGAATATTGAATATCCCGGGATGTTCAGCTCCCAGCTTGGTCACCCTGGAGCCATGTCTCCGTGATCCAACTATATCATAATCATTAATAGCTATCTGCACGTTCAACTCATCCACCTTATTACGAATGCTCCTTGCATTGAGACACAAAGCCTTCAGGCTTGTTTTTACAACGCTCTTACCCCTTATACAACTATGTTGAAAGTGGCCCTTTTGATTTTTGCCCTGGATTTTTCTGCCTGCCACTTTTACTTTTCACCTTGCTACCTATTGCTTCCGCCCGCATTTTACACCCCTCTGTTTCTCTGCTCACCAATTTAAGAACCCCACCACCTCTTATTCTCTGTTTATTATTGTTTTCTTCTTTCCCCCTACATGTTGGGTCTGAGTGCTTTCCTTCTCTGCCTCCTGCCTCACACACTGTCTAATAGCTTTCTCTATTTGAGACCCTCCCCCAACCATTCTAGTTTAAAAGTCTCCCCAGTAGCCTTTGCTGATCTCCCCGCCAGGATATCGGTCCCCCTCAGGTTCAAGTGCAACCCATCCTTTTTGTACAGGTCACACCTTCCACAAAAGAGGTCCAATGATCCAGAAATTTGAATCCATGCCTTCTGCACCAGTCCTTCAGCCACGCATTTATCCTCCACCTCGCTCCATTCCTACTCTCAACTGTCGCGTGGCACAGGCAGTAATCCCGAGATTGTTACCTTTGCTGTCCTTCTCTTTACTCCCCTCCTAACTCCCTAAATTCTCCTTTCAGGACCTCTTCTCTTTTTCTACCTATGTCATTGGTACCTATATTTACCACGACCTCGGGCTCCTCTCCCTGCCCTTTCAGGATATCTTGGACACGTTGAGACACATCACAGACCCTGGCACCAGGGAGGCAAACTACCATCCGGGTCTCCCGACTGCGTCCACGGAATCGGCTGTCTGACCCCCTAACTATAGAGCCCCTATTAGTATTGCCCTCCTCTTCTTTTCCTTACCCCTCTGAGCAACAGGGCCGGTCTCTATACCGGAGGCCCGGCCGCTGTCGCTAACCCAGGTAATTTCCTGTTGATGCCATCCCCAACTTCACTACTACTGTTAGGTGGCCTGTACACAGCCCCCCAGCGTTTTCTGCCCCTTAGTGTTTCGCAGCTGTACCCCTACCGATTCCACATCCTCCAAGCTAATGTCCTTCCTTCCACTGCGTTAATCTCCTCTCTAAGCAGCAACGCTACCCCACCTCCCTTGCCTTCTCTCTATCCCTCCTGAATATTGAATATCCCTGGATGTTCAGCTCCCAGCCTTGGTCACCCTGGAGCCATGTCTCCGTGATCCCAACTATATCATAATCATTAATAGCTATCTGCACGTTCAACTCATCCACCTTATTACAAATGCTCCTTGCATTGAGACACAAAGCCTTCAGGCTTGTTTTTACAACGCTCTTACCCCTTTTACAATTATGTTGAAAAGTGTCCCTTTTTGATTTTTGCCTTGGATTTGTCTGCCTGCCACTTTTACTTTTCACCTTGCTACCTATTGCTTCGCCCCCATTTTACACCCCTCTGTTTCTCTGCTCACCCATTTAAGAACCCCACCACCTCTTATTCTCTGTTTATTATTGTTTCTTCTTTCCCCCCTGCATGTTGGGTCTGAGTGCTTTCCTTCTCTGCCTCCTGCCTCACACACCGTCTAATAGCTTTCTCTATTTGAGTCCCTCCCCCCAACTGTTCTAGTTTAAAGTCTCCCCAGTAGCCTTTGCAAATCTCCCCACCAGGATATTGGTCCCCCTCGGGTTAAAGTGCAACCCGTCTTTTTGTACAGGTCGCACCTTCCACAAAAGAGGTCCCAATGATCCAGAAATTTGAATCCCTGCCCTCTGCACCAGTCCTTCAGCCACGCATTTATCCTCCACCTCGCTCCATTCCTACTCTCACTGTCGCGTGGCACAGGCAGTAATCCCGAGATTGTTACCTTTGCGGTCCTTCTCTTAAACCCCCCTCCTAACTCCCTAAATTTTCCTTTCAGGACCTCTTCTCTTTTTTTACCTATGTCATTGGTACCTATATGTACCACGACCTCTGGCTCCTCTCCCTCCCCTTTCAGGATATCTTGTGTAAAGATGCGTCATAACGCACTGTTTCTTTACTACTGTTTATTCATAATACACATTATACACCATACATTTCTGCCCTAGCTGTCCGTGGTCTGTCACTGGAACCACAGAGAGAGAGAACTGGGGTGGGAAGGTTGTAATTATACCAGTGATGTGGGGAGTGGTTCATCCATGATCATATTGAATGGCGGTGCAGGCTCGAAGGGCCGAATGGCCTACTCCTGCACCTATTTTCTATGTATCTATGTATCTATGGTTAGTAGTGGTGAGGTCACTATGTTAAAGGTACATGCACATATCATCTACATCCTTCCCCTTGGAAATAATAAGCAATACCGAAGTGACAGGGCGACCACGTCTCATACGCTACGAGCAGGTGAGCAAACAGTTAAACAAATTCACCATAACGGATAGGCGGCCTGACCACCCGCCCGGACCGGTTACGCATTTCGCCATCCCCCCCCTTCTGCAGGCGGAGCATGAGCAGGAGCCGGCGCGGGGGAGAGAACCGGGGAACCGGGAGGAGAACGAGAAAACGGAGAAGGAGCAGGGGAAGCAGGAGCCGTAGCGGGAAGACGGGCAGGCGAGGGAGGACTGGCCGGAGGGGCAGGCAGCGTTGTCGACAGTGGGGGGGGGGAAAGGGATCCGCAGGCGCGGTGGTGGCTCGTTAACAAGCCGGAGATGTTGCCGGGACCGGCGGTAAATGGTACTGTCATGGTCGACAAGGTAGGACCGCGGCGAACCAGCAGTACCGACGACGATAGCAAGCCTGGGGCGACCGGAGGGGGATTGCATTCGGACGACTTGGCCTGAGAGCAGAGGTGGGAGAGGACGACAAGACTTGTCGTGGGAGTGCCGTTGGATTTCTTGTTGAGGGCAATGCGCTCCTGGACGGCAGCGGGACGGAGGACAGAGGGAACGGGGGACCGCTGGGTCACCGGGATCGGAGGTCTCGTAGTGCGAGACATCAGCCGTTGTGCTGGGGAGCCCACGGCAGTGTCGGGGCAAATGTTTCGAAGATTGAGGAGGGCCAGGTAAAAGTCAGAATGGGACAGTCTACAATGTTCCAGCAAGTCCTTAGCACTGCGGACAGCGCGCTCTGCCAAGCCGTTGCTTTGTGGGTACTCTGGGCTGCTGGTGTAGTGTCGGAAGTTCCAACTGGCAGTGAAACGCTGAAATTCAGCACTCGAGAACTGGCCGCCGTTGTCCGATTGAAGACTTGCCGGGGTGCCATGGGTTCCGAAGTGGCGGCGCAGCTTGCCGATAATGGCCGAAGAGGTGAGGGAGTGCAGCTGGTCCACCTCGAACCAGCTGGAGTACGAGTCCACAAGAACCAGGAAATGCTTTCCACGCCACTGCCGTTGCTGATGGGGGAGCAAGGCTATTGCAGACAGAGCAAGCGGAGACCCTCTCCCGGATGTCTTGGGCCATGCCGGGCCAGTAGAACAAACTCTGGGCCTGAGACAGGGTGGCCTCGGCCCCAGGATGACCGCGGTGGGCGGTCTGAAAGTATTGGTCCCGCAGGGCAGCAGGCACAACGACCTTGTGTCCCTTCACGACCACGCCGTCGTGCAGCATGAGCTCGTCACAGACCAGGAAGTAGGGCACGACTCCAGGCGGCAAGGATGAACGACGGTCTGGCCAGCCCTGCCTGATGACGTCGGCAAGCTGCTGCAGGGCAGGGTCCTTGGCAGTGTTGCTGACCAGGGACTGCATCTGCTGGGAAGGCACAATGTTGACGTTAAGCACCATCAGGTCGGACGATTCATATGGATGGCGATCAGTGGACGTTAGTGGTGCGCGGGACAGCGTGTCAGCCACGAACATGTCCTTGCCCTTGCGATATACAATTTTAAACGTAAAACGTTGGAGTTGTAGCATCATGCGCTGCAACCGGGACGCGGCAACGTGGATGGGCTTGTTGAGGATAGAGACCAGCGGCTGATGGTCGGTCTCGATCGTGAAACTGTTGCCCAGGATATATTCCTTGAACTTGGAGCAGGCAAACACCACAGCAAGCAGCTCCTTCTCTATCTGAGCATAGCGCTGCTCGGCAGGGGTCATGGTGCGGGATGCGTAGGAAACAGGCAGCTGCAGGCCATCGTGGAGCTGCAGACAGGAAGCACCCAGACCGAACTTGGAGGCGTCGCAGGTAAGAACAATGGGACGCTGCAGATCGAAGAATTGGAGAGTGGGGGCACTGGCCAGCCTGGACTTCAGGACCGTCAAAAGTTGTCTGGTGATGCTGGAACCAAGCCCAGGCAGTGTCCTTCTTGATCAACTCCCTCAGGGGCGCGCTCAGCTCGCTGAGGTCGGGGATAAACTTGCCCAAGTAATTAACCATGCCCAGGAAACGCTGCAGGCTGGGCACGTCGGTGGGCGAAGACATATCGGAGACCACAGCTGTCTTCTGCGGGTCGGGCTTCAGCCCCGTTGCGGTAAAAACGTGGCCCACAATAGGTGACCTCCGGGACGCGGAAACGGCACTTCTTTGGGTTTAGTTTGAGGTTGATTTCACGGGCCCGGTCCAGGACTCAACGGAGGTGGAGATCGTGCTCAGCAACGTCTTTACCGTAGACCAGGATGTCGTCAACGATGATGGCACACGGCAGACCGATGAACAGCTGCTCCATCGTCCGCTGGAAGACCTCGCTGGCAGAGTTGATCCCGAATGGCATGCGGAGGAATCGGTACCTGCCGAAAGGTGTGCCGAAGGTAGTCAAGTAGGAGGACCGCTCGTCCAGCGGTATCTGCCAGAAGGAGCTCTTGGCATCGAGAACCGAGAAGACAGTGGCCGAGCCAACCTGCGCAGCGACGTCCTCCACTGTTCGCATGGGGTAGTGAGGGTGTCTGATGGCAAGGTTCAGGTCTTTGGGGTTGATGCAAATGCGAATTTCACTCTTGTCCTTTTTCGCCGCAACAACCATGGTTGAGACCCACCGGGTGGGTTCGCTCACCTCCTTCAGGATGCCCATGGTAACCATGTTGAGCAGCGTTGACTCCACCTTGTCCTTCATGGCGAAGGAGACGCGGTGTGGTGGACGGATCATAGGCTCAACACCGAGGTTGACAACGATCTTGTAGCAGCAGGGCAGCTTGCCCAGCTTGTCATCAAAACGGTCAGGGTATTCACGCAGGGGGTCCATAAGGGTCCGCACCTGGTGGATATCGCGGTGGAAAATGACCAAGCCGAGGTCCTAGCACGCCTGGGCACCCAAATGGGTGATGTCGTTAGTATCCAGTATATAAAAAGTGAGGGGCTGAGCGGCATGCAGTACCTTGCAGTGCAGGGTAGCCCTCCCCACTGGAACGAGCTCGGCTCCCCCATAGGCATGCAAAAGGGAGTGATCGGGAGTGACTTTCTCATCAGACCTTATCTTCTTGAAGAGGCCTAATTGACATAAACATTGGTCGCGGCCCCCGTGTTGAGTTTGGCAGTGAAGGTCGAGCCGTTGTTAGTAACGCGAACCGAAGGGTTCGTTATCAGAGCAGGTGCATCCAACCGAAAATATGCTGGTCCCCCCCTGGGAGGAACTTGTATCAGACAAAGGGAGTTCGTCAGGCTGGAACTGTGAACCAAGCACGCTATCAGCTCGAGCAAGGTTGTTTAACATTCGGCGAGGAGCAGGAATTGGCTTCCCACGGGAGCGACAGGCTGCAGAGAAATGGTTTTCATTTCCTGCAAACGTTACACGTTTTCCCCAGTGCAGGGCACACATTAGACTGGTGGGAGGTAAAGGTGCAGTTGGGGCACCGCTGTGGGCTGCTACCCCCTGACGCGGGGACCCCCGTTGTCGTTGCGGGCCAGCGTTTCGCCGGCGACCAGCAACACTGGCAAAGTTAATGTCATGATCAGCAGACGATACCGCTGAGGCGACAGCCTCAGACATGCGGGAGGCGTGCAGAGCCTCGGTTAAAGACAGGTCGTGCTTCCGCAGAAGTTCAGCCCTTAGTTTTTCATCTTGAAAACCATACACTAAAATGTCCCGGGTCAGTTGATCGGGGGTCAGCATGTCCAGGCTGCAACGCCTGGCCAGGTGACGCAGCGCAGCGATGTAGCTACCGATTGACTCTCCAGGAGCTGACGCCGGGTGAACATTTTAAAACGCTCTAGGATGCAGTTAGTGGGGATGTCGCACATCGCGGTAAACTTAGCCATAAGACATACCGGGTCCCGAGCATCTTCACCAACAGCATAGACAAACGACTCAGCCCATTCCAGGGCATCAGGACCAGCCAGGTTGAGAAGCAGGGAAGCCTGAGTAGCAGCGGTGGCAGCAGGGTGGGCGATCGTGACGTAGTGTTGAAAGTCACGTCTAAAGACACCCCACCGATGGACAATGTCCGAGTCGAAGACGAGCATATCGGGCTTACGGCAAAAAGTGGCCATGGCACGGGAGATAAAAAAACAAAATGGGAAAAACGGTTCAAAAGAAAGAAAACCCGAATAAACTGGAGGCGCAAAGGTACGAGGCTGACACCATGTAAAGATGCGTCATAACGCACTGTTTCTTTACTACTGTTTATTCATAATACACATTATACACATACATTTCTGCCCTAGCTGTCCGTGGTCTGTCACTGGAACCACAGAGAGAGAACGGTGGGAAGGTTGTATTTATACCAGTGATGTGGGGAGTGGTTAGTAGTGGTGAGGTCACTATGTTAAAGGTACATGCACATATCATCTACATCTTGGACACGTTGAGACACATCACAGACCCTGGCACCAGGGAGGCAAACTACCATCCGGGTCTCCCGACTGCGTCCACATAATCGCCTGTCTGACCCCCTAACTATAGAGTCGCCTATTACTAATGCCCTCCTCTTATTTTCCTTACCCTTCTGAGCAACAGGACCGGTCTCTGTACCGGAGGCCTGGCCACTGTCGCTACCCCCAGGTAGGCTGTCCCCCCAACAGTACTCAAACATGAGTACTTATTGTCAAGGTGTACAGCCACCGGGGTACTCTCTAGTCCCTGCCTGTGCCCCTTGCCTCTCCCAACCGTGATCCACTTGCCTGCCTCCTGTGGTCTTGCAGTGACCACCTCCCTGTAACTCCTCTCAATGACTTCCTCGCTCTCCCTGACCAGACGGAGGTCATCGAGCTGCTGCTCCAGGTTCCTAATACGGTCCCTTAGGAGCCCCATCTCGATGCACCTGCCGCAGATGTGGACGTCTGTAAGGCTGTCAGATTCCTTGATCTCCCACATCTGACATCCAGAACAGTAAACTGCCCTGGCCCTCATACTCCCCTTACCTAGGATACAATACAAAACAAACTGCTCCAATACAATCAGCAGGGATCTGACTCCCAATCAGCTGCTCCTTCTTGTCTGCTTCCACCAATCAGCGGCTTCCTTAAGCCCACTTGTTTTTGAAGTGCGAGTGGAACTTGGAACGTTACAGATAGCGGTCCTCCCTCTGCGACCGCTCCAACGGGCTCTCGGACCTCTGTTCGGAAGCCGCGGTCACATGACTCAGGAGGGGCTGCTTGTTTTTGTGCAGTTTTGTTTTCGCGCAGCAGTTCAGCGCTGACCACCATTGTGGCCAGATGTGCCAAGAGAGCCTGTAAACTGAGAAGTGAATTTCTGAATAAAAATTCGTTTAGAAACTCAGTTGTCGTTCTTGCGACCGCCAAAAGGTTATCCACTTTGGTAGCAAAAACAGGAAGGCAGATTACTACCTAATGGCGTCAAGTTGGGAAAAGGGGAAGTACAACGGGATCTGGGGGTCCTTGTACATGAGTCTATGAAAGTAAGCATGCAGGTACAGCAGGCAGTGAAGAAAGCGAATAGAAAGATTAAACGAGAACTTACCGTTTGATGTTTGATCTTTATTTTATGAGAAGTTGAAGTGAGGGATTACGTGAAGAGCCCGCCAGCCTGCATGCGCGTCAATCTTTAGAGCAGCTGTATGAAACCACAGAATAGTTGCTGACCTAAGCTGTAGAAAGGTTAACGACCTTAGAACTACCGAATGGTCTTTATGAGAAGTAGGGTTGGGAGTGGAGGGCACGTAATCCCTCCCTTCAACTTCTCATAAAATAAATATCAAACTTCAAACGGTAAATTCTCGTTTAATCTTTCTATTTTATTTCGAAGTCACGTGAGTGACTACGTGAAGACTTCAAAGCTCTGTGGTTTCATGCAGTAACCCAATCTGTGTGTGAAACACTTAAACAGATAAACCATTAATGGTAGAAAAACATGGGTTATTGATACCATGATGCTAACTTGCATACATGGCCATTGTTCTTAATAAAAAGAACTGGTTCTCATTAAGATGGCGGAATTTTACATGAGGCGTCGGCCAGACATGTTATCTCCATGGAATGTGTATTCGAGGTCGCAAGCTGTTTCACCTTGAATGAAGGACTCAAAGAAAAACAAAACGAAGTGATGGAACATGGAAAACAACCTCAAGCCGGAGAACAAACGAAATAATACAGACGGACTTGATTATAAAAAAGTTTGATCTGTGTTTCTGTTTTTATATAACCAGATATTAACACAAATAACTCACTAACACAACTAATTAACTAAATAATACTAACCTACTTTAATGTACATCTAAGTTTAAGGATAATGAGCTAAAATTATAGATATATACTAACCAATATTAATTATTTTAAAATTCATAAAAGAACTAGTATAAGATTTGGTTAATGAGGGGGAGGAGACCCAGACACTTGGAAGATATCCAGGAGTCTGACTCCGTTAACCCCTTGGAACCTGCTGTTGGAATCTGCTGTTGTTTAAAATCAAATTTTGGGATTTAAGTGGGAAACTGAAGGTAATAATGGTTGGTATATAGGGATATTTAAACTAACATATGCTAAATTTCAGTACATACTCAAGACTAGATTACTTGGAGATGCATATGGATATTAGATCCCAAGTGGTTCTTTTTTTTCTCTACCAGTTTGAATATATTTCATAATATTAAAGCGGCTTTTCTTCCCTTTTATAATATTTGTTTAAGGGGGCAGAGCTGAATGTATAATAACATCGACGGAAGTTCACAAATACTTATTTACCACCGTTAGGTGGTTTCTTTTTATTAAGGTATCACTCTTTAGATACTTTAACACCACCTTTTTTTAAAATTATTATTATTACTCTTTCATCACTTCACGCTTTCTTGATGGTTTTAAGGTCTACTCTGGAAAGGAGATGTTACATAAACTCAGCAGTTCGAGATGTCCACCCAACACCTAGAGCTCTGAGGTACTGGGTTGCACCATATGACTTAAGGGTAATAGAATGATTCACAATGCAAGACGATAAACAAAAGAAGTCAGGAGGAGTCACGTTCTGTAGTTGGAATATAAGGGGTGCTAATGAACCAATTAAAAGGGGCAAGATACTTGCTCAATTAAAATCATTGAATTATGACATAATGTTTTTGCAGGAAACACACCTGCAACAACAAACACAGATAAGATTGAAGGCAAATTGGATCGGGCAAACATAATATTCCTCATTTACTTCTAAATCTAGAGGGACGGCTATTATCATTCGTAAAAGTATACCATTTAAATGCAAAAAACACCATATTAGATAAGGAGGGAAGGTATGTTATTGTTACGGGAGAAATTCACTCAACTCCAATTACTATGATAAACATCTATGCACCTAATTTTGATAACCCTCAATTCTTTAAGAAAATTCTGGATATGATTTCAGAGTTTAATTATCAAAATTTGATAATAGGGGGGGATTTCAACTGTGTCTTAGATCCATATTTGGATAAATCAGCAAAACATAAAAGGAGTAATATAAAATCTAAAACGACTGAATACATATATAAAACATACAAATATAACAGACGTGTGGAGAGTTGCCAATCCAGTTGGGAGGGAATACTCATTTTATTCGATTGTACATAAAACTTATTCAAGAATTGACTACTTTTTAGTAGAGACGAAATTGATCCCGTTTATAATTAGCCCTAAATATCATAATTGCAGTATTTCTGATCACTCTCTGTTAACTTTTTCATTAAAAATAGAAGGAATGACGGATAGAAAAGCATTCTGGAGGTTTAATCCCCAAATTCTAAATAACCCACAGGGTAGTACATATTTAAAACAACAGATGAACCTCTTTTTTGAGACCAATGATACAACAGGTATTTCACCTTCGTTATTATGGGAAACTTTTAAGGCATTCATGAGAGGAGTTATAATTTCATACCAAGCCTTCCAAAATAAAAAGAATAACACAGAACAACGCCAGTTAGAACAAGAAATCAGACAATTAGACCTAGATAATGCCAAAGAGCCAACCACAGATAAACACAATAAGATAATCTTATTGAAATTTAAATTAAATAAAATTTTATCGGCAAGAATAATAAGATTATTTCAAATTACAAAACAGGAACATTTTGAGTTTGGGGATAAACCACAGAAACTTTTAGCACGTCAGCTGAAAAAACGCGAAAAGGAATATACAATTACAAAAATTAAATCAGATATGGGTTAATTACTAACATTACCAAAAGATATTAATAAAAGATTTGCCCAATTTTATCAAAACTTATATACATCTAAAACTACAGCAGATAACATTAAAATTACAAATTTCTTAGATAACTGCAACCTTCCTAAACTTACTTTGTTGGAACAAGAGGAGTTAGGAGCTCAGATTACACTTAACGAAATAGAAGAAACAATAAACTCGTTGAAAAGTGGTACAACTCCAGGACCCGATGGTTTTAGCAACGAATTTTACAAAAGATTCCATGAGATAATTTCTCCCCGTTTACAAAAATTATATACTCATGCCTATAAGGAAAACACATTACCAGAAACACTAGCTGAATCAACCATTATACTCATACCAAAAAAAAGATAAAGATCTAGAAGAACCTGGCTCATACAGAGCTATAGCACTCTTAAATACAGATCAGAAAATACTAGCAAAGACTTTAGCGAGAAGACTGAGTAAATACGTAAACAAACTAATAAACCCGGATCAAACGGGGTTTATACCTAAAAGATACTCAACCAATATTCTAAGACGCTTGTTTAATATAATGTACTCACTAAAAACTGAAGAAGAAGATGTATCAATTATTTCATTGGATGCAGAAAAAACATTTGATCAAGTTGAATGGCCATATCTTTATAAAGTATTGCAAAAATTTAACATTGGAGAGAATTTCGTTTCATGGGTTAAATTACTATATGATAAACCGACAGCTAGAATATTGACTAATAATATGTTATCTTTAAAATTTCATTTAACATGGGGCCATAGACAGGGGTGTGCACTATCACCCCTACTATTTGCACTTGTGATAGAACCTTTAGCAGAAAGTATAAGAAGCCATCCGAATATTCGGGGATATAATACCAAAGATTCAAATAATAAAATCTCACTATACGCAGACGACGTATTTTTACACATCACAAATTCGCAAATTAGTATACCAAACATACTAAATTTAATAGAGGAATTTGGCTCCTTTTCAGGATATAGAATAAATTGGAAGAAAAGCGAAATTATGACGTTAAAACCACAAGACTCGACACATCTGTTAAAATTTCCCTTTAAAATTGCAACAGAAAAATTTAAGTATTTGGGTACCCAAATTACTAGAAAATATAAATCATTATCTAATGCAAATTTTATGCCTTTACTAACTAAACTGAATGGGTTGATTAAATTCTGGAAAACCTTGCCGATGTCTTTAATAGGTAGAATAAATGCTATAAAAATGATTTTTCTACCACAAATATTATACCTATTTCAATCTATTCCAATATACTTACCAAAAAACTTCTTAAAAAAATTAGATTCTAGTATTACTAATTTCATATGGGACTATAGAGCGCATACCGATGATACGCCGATGATACACAACTTTACCTCTCCACAAAACCAAACACCTCCCTTCCCCCAACTGCCCTCACCACCTGTCTTCAAGCTATCAGCAACTGGATGTCACTCAACCTTCTAAAACTCAATGGAAATAAAACAGAAATCATGCTAATTGGCTCAAAGTCCACACTCTCCAAAACCCACCCGTTCACCATTTTAGTTGATGGCTCACCCATACCCACCTCCTCCCATGTCAAAAGTCTCGGCGTCAATCTGGACAGTACACTTTCCTTTGGCCCCCACATCAGCAATATCACACGCTCTGCATACTTTCATCTCCGCAACATCTCCAGACTCCGCCCCTCCCTCTCCAAAGACAATCCAAAAGTCCTCATCCACGCTCTGGTCACATCCTGCATCGATTACCGCAACGCCCTCCTCACTTGCACCTCCAATAAACTTCTCCATCGCCTCCAATGCATTCAGAACTCTGCAGCCCGGATCATCACCCGCACCAGATCATCGGACAACATCACACCCATCCTTACTCAGCTCCACTGGCTCCCTGTGCACCACCAGATTAACTACAAGATTTTACTGCTGACCTTCAAAGCCCTACACCACCTTGCTCCCCAATACCTCTCTGACCTGCTGCTACCATACACTCCTTCCCGGTCACTTCGTTCCTCCTCAGCTGCAATTTTAACTGTCCCCACATTTAGACTAAGCACCATGGGTGCCAAAGCCTTCAGCTGCTCTGCCCCACGTTTCTGGAACACTCTCCCATCTCCCATCCGTCACCTGGACACCATTGATCAATTCAAATCACAACTCAAAACACACCTGTTTAGATTAGCATACCCAACATAACTTTCACCATATTCACCCTGATTTTAATGACTTAAAATGTTTTGTGTATTTTCTGTTTTTTTTGCTTTTTGTTTTTAATCAACTAGATTTAATATTGATAAATGTATTGTGATTTTATGTCCTGTAAGGTGTCCTTGGGTGTCCAGAAAGGCGCCAGCAAATAAAATGCATTATTATTATTATTATACCTTTTGGGAAAGATTAGGAATTAAAAGCTTTGGAGATTTGTATGAAGTGGGAATCTTTTTTCCACAATTACAATTAAAATACAACTTGAAAAATAATCAATACTTTAAATACCTTCAAATCAGAGATTATTTGAAACAACACATACAAGGATATCAAAATATACCTTTAGATCCACTAGAGGAAGCGATGAATATTAAAGCATTCTCCTCTTTTTTTATCTAGGGCTATTTTGCTATCTCACGCAACACTTCATCTCAATCTTTCCTTTTGTAATCTTTCATTTCTTATTTTGCTTTATTATTAAATTAAAAATAAGAAGTTGTATATGAAATGTAATATGTCAATAAGTATTAGGTACTTTGGTACCACATTATTGTACTTACTTCTAAAAAATAAATTAAAAAAAACAAAAACAAAAAATAACAGATAAACCATTAATGGTAGAAAAACATGGGTTATTAATACCATGATGCTAACTTGCATACATGGCCATTGTTCTTAACCAGACCATAGTCCCAATAGACTTTGAGTGAGACAATAACTCATGCAACACTGTGCAGAATTCTATCTGCAAATATCCAGACATATTCAACCAAATTTTATAATTTATTAACATGCACTATGTAAGCCTCTTGCTGTATGATGAAAGGGAAAATATCCATTGGCTGTTAATGAGCCATCAGCAATATCTTGAGACTGTTGAATAACAATAAAGAAGCTATCTTTCATCTCATAGGTACTAGCAAGCTCAGTGCACTTGTATACCTAATGGCACCCCCAATCTCTGCTCTGGTGGGTATGCTGTCAACTTCAAATGTACGCAATCATGCCCATATTGCTTATGAGATCATTCCCATCCCTAATGTCAGTTATAATCCAGAGGCCGAGCCAGAGATTGAGTAAAAACTGTGTTCTTTGTGCTGAGATCAGTTGCTGAAAGCATAATCATCTTAAAAATACTGCTCCCATTAGGAAATACAGTAGAAGAATATTTGCATAATAATTTACTGATATACATCGCACACTACAATGAGTGTAGGCTATTAGAGTGGTCATATAAAAGATACCCTGCATAACGTTAGTGAACAGCAGGTGAATAACCAATCATTTATTGTCCAACTTATGGTACTATAGAGAATGACAAAGCAGCACAAGCAGTGTCAATTGTGCTATCACATAAACGCTTCTCTAGGCTCAAACTGAAAGCCACATAAACCTCTGTTACTTCCGTTTAAAAGTAACTCACATATGTTGTTCACAAGCTTCCCATACAATCGTGCAGAGCTAGCTGCCCGAGAAGCCAGGCTGCCCCAGCCATCACTCGTGACTGAGTAAATAGGAGGTGCTTCATGAATGAATTTGCCTGAATGAATAGGCAAATTTGGCACTATTAAATTTCATATTGCCTCATTCTTAATAACCCCTAAGTTTTATCAGCTGCAAATTTTGCATATTATCTAAACTTGATGACACAATGCCCTTTGATCTGAGTAGGGCAGCATTAGCTTCCACCACTGGCTTTGTTATCAAAACACCAGATAATCTGTGCCTCATGTGTATAGATATGGCAAAGTATGCATCTTCAAGATCGATTCTCTGAATCAGTTAAATTGCTGAAAGCCAATCATCCATCTTAAACTGGGTAATTAAACACATGATCAGATTAGCAAAATGTTAACCTGATTCGGCATGCTCCATGTTTCTGTAATCTTGTGAAGTATCAGAAATATACCCCTCTTGTTCTTGGCCAGACCATTCATCCTCCGATGAGATGTCACTGATTCCACTCGGAACCACCGTTCCTCTATTGACCATACGGACGGAAATGTTTTGGCTTCTCTTGCCATGGAAGATGCATCATCTAGTTATTCATACATTTTGCTGATAACATAATCAGAACCTTATGATTAGAGCTGAAACACAGTCTCCTTTGATGTAGGAATACGAGTTCCCTGTGAACTCTTGACTATAAGAGTCACCACGAATTCTCAGCGTTCTTCCTCAGTGGAATTTAGCATAATGCAAGCCTGAATCAGGAATTGCCTCGCAGTCCTCTGACTGAAACCACTTGGCTGAGTCGCCAGAGTGCACAACACAATCTCTTCGACCCGCCACTCAGTCAGGAATACTGGTATTGAGAGCCTATGGATTATTATAAATACATTGTTGATTCACAACATGAACCTGCAGGTCAGATAAAAAATATTATATACCAGACCAGCTTCCAGCTGGTAGCTACCTATCCCAAAGAGGATGGCAATGATGATTCCAATGAACCGGCAACTCTACTAACTGAGGAGAAAATAAAACATGTGTTGAGGAAGACTTCAACTACTTCATTCTACTGAGCAGTCTGATAACCTCAATCACAGATGATGAGGCAGTGCTTCCCTGGACAATATGACCCATATGGCCAGCCAGTTCCATGATGGTCTACCCTGAACCAGGGTAACCAAGCTGTTCCTACTTGGAACTTATAGAGGTTACTGTGCAAGGCACCCTGCCAATGTCTCTACATCAACCTGATCTATCCCAGAGACAGTGAAAAAATACTAGACAGCCCATGCTGTCCGTAAACCCAAACCTGGGCCGACAGACTGCTCTATTTGGAATTTTACAGAGGTTAATAAAGAGACCTTACCTGCCAGCATCTCTGAACCCAGGTCGATTTGCTTGTTGGAGCTTCAGCAAAGTTCCATTTGCAGACCCTGTCTGTCATGCTTGTCATTTCTTCAGCTGGTGTGATGTTAGATAACTGATGCTGCTGGCCAACTCTTCTTGTAGTGGCTTGTCCGTCCCCGAGGGAACCGCAAATTTAGAGGCAAGAGCAGGCAGCTCTTCCTTATGTGACTAGTACATCATGCATTAAAGCATGGGATTTCGTATGACTCGAACTGCCTGTGCATGCCTCCGTAACACGGAGCATATCTTGTGACACCATCTCCGATAGTCTTTCGAGTGGGAGGAATATTGCAACCCTAAACCAGGAGTTGCTACAGGCATATGACTTGAACTGCCTGTGCATGTCTCCGTAACACGGAGCATATTATTTGGCACCATCTCCAACACTCCTTTCATCCGAGTGGGAGGAATCTTCAAGATCGATTCTCTGAATCAGTTAAATTGCTGAAAGCCAATCATCCATCTTAAACCCTGAACCAGGAGCTGCCACAGGCGTATGATTCAGACTGCCTGTACATGCCTCAGGAACACGGAGCATTTCTCGTGCCACCATCTGATTCATCAGATGTTCTAATTGAGACAAACGGCCAATCACATCTGCCATAGATGTGGAGACAGAATCCCCTTGTCCCAAATCGTCCGACAGGACTTGTCCCACAGACTTGGCTTTGACTCGGGGCTGTCAAGCTGCTCCCTCTAGGAGCCGAATCGGGACTAGCAGTGCAGATCGGCGCTCTGCCAGTATAAATCATCATTATTTATTATACTTACCAGACAGGTTGCACCTGCTAGTGACTCCGAGTCCTTGCTCCCTTCTGGAGCCTCAACGGAGTATTTCAGGGAGCAAATAGAGCGCAACCCTGTACCAGGTGTTGTTTCCTCAGGCCTCTGGCCGATTGTAATGAGTCAACATTATAATCGGAGTCCCGCTAGACAGAGTGGGAGAAATACTGCAACCCTGCCAGGTGTTGTCACAGGCAAATTACTGGAGCCGTCTGTAATGCCTCCGGTATACGGAACACAGTTCATATGATTTAAAACAGAAGCATAGCCCCATTGGATCAAAGATTCGACTGCTTTGTTGATATCCACGTGGTTGGGGCCTCTTATGAAAGATCTCCAACAGTCCCCTCTACTGAGCGGAAATTATCATGACGCAACCCTGCACTAGGTATTGTTCCACAGGTGTCTAATAGACACAGCTGAAAAAAGGCTTCCCAAGCCAGGAGCTCTTTTCTGGAGCCTCAATGGAGTTCCTCCGAACAGCCACCCGCTCCAGTGGAGTCTCATTCTGTGCCGTAATGACAAGTCAAATTTTACTACACCATATGGTGTATGATAAAAAATCTCCTATCTGCTGCGATAGTCACAAACGTGACCGAACAGCAACCGCTATTAAAACTGCCAGCTCTATTTATAACTACCTTAATCAGTTCTTCAGATTTTGACTTCAATTAAAGAACTATCTGTACTATATCGAAATGCCCCTACAAATAGAGCACACACTATATGCTGGTCTACAGCGTATGCTGCCTCAGCAGCATCTATATATAAAATTTTATAGGCGCTATGGCAGCTGAGCTTACCTAACGTTCGCTGCCCTAGTCGTGCCGGCAGCCCCAACTCCTAATGGAGCTTCCACAGTGGCCGCAAATCCGGCCCGCCTGTTCCCGTATGGAGCTCCAAAGCCGGCAGGCAATAACGAAACCGAGCTCCTATGGAGCTTCCACGGCGGCCCCAAATCCGGCTGCCTGCTCCCGTTCGGAGCTCCAACGGCGGCAGCCGCAAATTGAATCTAGCTCCTAATGGAGCCTCCACGGCGGCCCAAGACCGGCCGCCTCCATCAACTACTCCGGGCCCGCTGAGCGCAGCAGCCCGCTGAAAGTAAAATTATTTACCTGCCAGTGCAGTTGCGAACTGCTCCGACTCGCCCCATGCGTCTCGCGTATTGACGCGCGTACGGAATGGCGGGCTCTTCACGTAGTCACTCACGTGACTTTGAAATAAAATGGCATGTTGGCCTTT
>JAXLNO010003661.1:0-42949 GCA_038087875.1 Malacoraja senta
CTCTCTCCCCCTCTCTCTCCCCCCTCTCTCTCCCCCCCTCCCTCTCTCCCCCTCTCTCCCCCCCTCTCTCTCCCCCCCTCTCTCTCCCCCCTCTCTCTCCCCCCCTCTCTCTCCCCCCTCTCTCCCCCCTCTCTCCTCCCCTCTCTCCCCCCTCTCTCCCCCTCTCTCCCCCCCCTCTCTCTCCCCCTCTCTCTCCCCTCTCTCTCCCCCCCTCTCTCCCCCCGGTAGAGACTCACCTCCACAGTATAGATCGGCCGATCTCCGAGCCAGACCAGAGCCGAGAGCCATCGTCACCAGGAGGAGAGCGGAGAGAAACATCTTGGGGTTTCCGTCCGTCCGATCCCCCCCGAACCCCGAACCTGGAGATGGAGAGGGATCACAGTCTGAAGAAGGGTCTCGACCCGAAACGTCACCCATTCCTTCCCCTCCACAGATGCTGCCCGTCCCGCTGAGTTACTCCAGCATTTTGTACCTGAGAGTCAGAGAGGTTGGGCACCCCCTTCTCCCCCTCTCCCTCCCTCTCTCTTCTCCCCTCTTCTCTCACCCCTCTCCTCTCCCCTCTATTTTCCTCTCACTCTCCCCCCTCTTCTCCCTGCCCCACCTGTCTCTTCCATCTCCCTCCTCTCTCTCTCCCTCCCTCCCCCTCTATCTCTCTCCCCTGTCTCTCTCCCTCTCCCTCTCTGTCTATCTCTCCCTCCTCTCCATCCATCTCCCTTCTCTCTCTCTCTTCTCTTCTATCTCTCTTCCTCTCTCTATCTCTCTCTCCCCTGTCTCTCTCTCCCTCTCCCTCTCTTCTCTCCCTCTCTTTTCTCCCTTCTCTCTCTCCCCTCTCCCCTCTCTCCCTTCTCCCCCTCCCCTCTAACTCTCCCTCCCTTCTCTCCATCTCCCTTCTCTCTCTCTTCTATCTCTCTCCCTCTCTCTCTCTCTCTCTCTCTCTCTCTCTCTCTCTCTCTTCTATCTCTCTCCCTCTCTCTATCTCTCTCTCCCCTCCATTCTCTCTCCCTCCCTCTCTCTCTCTCCATCTCCCTCCCTCCCCCTCTATCTCTCTCCCCTGTCTCTCTCTCCCTCTCTCTCCCTCTCTCTCCCTCCCTCTCTCTCTCCCTCTCCATCTCCCTCCCCTCTCCCTCCCTCCCCCTCTATCTCTCTCCCCTGTCTCTCTCTCCCTCTCCCTCTCTTCTCTCCCTCTCTTTTCTCCCTCACTCTCTCTCCCCTCTATCTCTCTCCTCTCCCTTCTCTCTCCCCTCTATCTCTCTCCTCTCCCCTCTCTCTCCCCTCCATCTCTCCCTCCCTTCTCTCCCTCCATCTCCCTTCTCTCTCTCTCTCTCTTCTATCTCTCTCCCTCTCTCTATCTCTCTCTCCCCTTCCTCCAGCTGGGAAGGGCAGGAAATGCGATGAAGTGGCGACATGCAACGATGGGGGAAATGCAACAAAGTCACAAACTGCAGCAACATCGTCACAAATGGCAACAAAGTAGCAGCCGCAGCCACAGGCAACGTCGCTACAAGTTGCAACGACATCGTTACAAGTTGCAACGACATCGTTACAAGTTGCAACGACATCGTTACAAGTTGCAACGACATCGTTACAAGTTGCAACGACATTGCTACAAGTTGCAACAGTTACAAGCCCAGCGAGTAACCAGTCGCAAAGCAACAAAGTAACGACTTTGGGTCAATAATGTCACAAGTTCCAGGAGCAGAATCAGGCCATTCGGCCCATCGACTCCACTACCCCATTCAATCACGGCCGATCTATCTCTCCCTCCAAACCCCATCCTCCCGCCTTCTCCCCGTAACCCCTGACACCCGCACTAATCAACAATCTATCTATCTCTGCCTTAAATATAAATACCCGCTGACTTGTGGCCTCCACCGCCCTCTGTGGCAACGAATCCCACAGATTCACCACCCTCTGGCTAAAGAAATTCCTCCTCGTCTCCTTCCTGAAGGGACGTCCTTTAATTCTGAGGCTGTGTGCCCTCAAATCCTAGACTACTCCCCCCACTAGTGGAAACATCCTCTCCACATCCACTCTATCCAAGGCCTTTCACTGTTCAGTGAAGTTTCAATGAGGTCCCCCCCACCCCCCTCGTTCTTCTAAACTCCAGCGAGTACAGGCCCAGCGCCGACAAACGCTCATCGTACGTTAGTTAACCCGCTCGTTCCTGGGATCTGTTCTTGTAAACAAAACATCCTTCCTCAAATACGGGGCCCAGAACTGCTGACGGTATTCCAAATGTGGCCTCATAGAGGCTCAGCATTACATCCCTGTTAGACAAAAGTGCTGGAGAAACTCAGCGGGTGCAGCAGCATCTATGGAGCGAAGGAAATAGGCCACGTTTCGGGACGAAACCCGGAAGGAAATAGGCAACGTTTCGGGCCGAAACCCGGAAAGAAATTGGCAACGTTTCGGGCCGAAACCCTGAAAGAAATAGGCAACGTTTCGGGACGAACCCCTCAAGGAAATAGGCAACGTTTCGAGACGAAACCCTCAAGGAAATAGGCAACGTTTCGGGCTGAAACCCTGAAGGGAATAGGCAACGTTTCGGGACGAAACCCTGAAGGAAATAGGCAACGTTTCAGGACGAAACCCTGAAGGAAATAGGCAACGTTTTGGGACGAAACCCTCAAGGAAATAGGCAACGTTTCGAGACGAAACCCTGAAGGAAATAGGCAACATTTCGGACCGAAACCCTTCCGGGTTTCGGCCCGAAACGTTGCCTATTTCCTTCGCTCCATAGATGCTGCCTCACCCGCTGAGTTCCTCCAGCACTTTTGTCCACCTTCGATTTTCCAGCATCTGCAGTTCCTTCTTAAAGGTCACATCCCTGTTTCTGTACACAAGCCCCTCTCGAAATGTATAACGTCCGCCTTAACCAACCTGACCTCCTGGTGGCCCGGCACTTCAACTCCCCCTCCCATTCCCATTCCAATCCCGATCCCACCTTTCTGTCCTGGGCCTCCTCCATGGCCAGAGTGAGTCCCACCACAAATTGGAGGAGCAGCACCTCATATTCCACTTGGGTAGTTTACACCCCAGCGGTACGAACGTTGACTTCTCTAATTTCAGGTAGTCCCTGCTTTCTCCTCTCTCTCCATCTCCATCCCCCTCCCCCTTCCCCTTCCCAGTTCTCCCACCAGTCTCGCTGTCTCCGACTACATTCTATCTCTCTTGTCAACTTTTCCCAATAAACAATCATCTATTCGACAATTTCCTTGAGATCAGGCTCATTTTCACACCTTGCACTTCCTTATCTCTGTGTCTCCCTCTCTCCTTACTCTCAGTCTGAAGAAGGGTCTCCTCTCTTCTCTCCTGTCTCTCCCCTTCCTCTCCCCCTCCCCTTCCCCTCTCCCCTCTCCCCGCCTCCTCCTCCCCTCTCTCCCCCTCCCTCTCTCGCCCCCTCTTCTCCCCCCTCTCCCCTCTCCTCCTCCTCCCTCCCCTCTCCCCCCCTCCCGTCTCCCTTCCCCCCTCCCCCCTCTCTCCCCCTCTCTTCTCCCCTCTCCCCCTTCCTCTCCCTTATCTCCTCCCCCATCCCCCTCCCCTGTCCCCCTCTTGCCCCCCTCCCCTCTCCCCCCCTCTCTTCTCCCCTCTCCCCCTTCCTCTCCCCTCTCCCCCTTCCTCTCCCCTATCTCCCCCCTCCCCTCTTCACCCCCTCCCCTCTCCCCCTCTCCCCCTCCCCTCTTCCCCTCCTCTCCCCCTCTCTTCTCCCCTCTCCCCCTTCCTCTCGTCCCCTCCCCTCTCCCCCTCCCCCTCCCCCCCTCCCCTCTCCCCCCTCTCTCCCCTCCTCTCCCCTCTCCCCCTTCCTTTCCTCTATCTCCCCCCTCCCCTCTCCCCTCCCCTCTCCCCCCTCTTCTCCCTCCCCTCTCCCCCCCTCTTCCCCCCCCTCTCTCCCCTCCTCTCCCCCTCTCCCCCCACCTCTCCCCCTCCCCTCTCCCCTATCTCCTCCTCGCTCTCCCCCTCTCTGGTCTCTCCTCTCCCCCTCTCTCCCTCCTTCACTCCCCACAGTTGCTGCTGCCCGTCCCGCCGAGTTACTCCAGCACTTTGTGTCTTATCTTCGCTGTAAAACCAGCCTCTGCAGTTCCCTCCCACACGTGGAGACGAATCAGACGTCGCAGCAAAACGCGGCCACAAGTTGTCACCGAAAATGCAACAAAACAAGTGACGACAGTGAAACGGCAACAAAACAGCAACAAAGATGCGGGTGGAACCGCAACAATGTAGCGGCAAAGTAGCAACAAAGTAGCAACAATGTAGCAACAAAGTAGCAACAAAGTAGCAACAAAGTAGCGACTCTGGGGACAAACAGCGACAAACTGCAACAAAGTAGCAACAAATTGTAACAAAGTGACGGAGACCAGACCCAGTTGTTACCGGAGACTGAGGCTGAAGCTGAGACGGAGACGGAGACGAGACGAGGGGCAGAAGCGGGTTGACGAGGCCGTAGATGGAGAAGGGAAACCCGGCCACAAAACCACCACCCAGTCCCGGCTCCCCCCGCCCGGAGATGTCCACCAAACCCCGGCCACAAGCAGCACAAAGCCCCGCCTGTCCCCCACCCCCACCCCGCCTGGAACACGTCCTCAGTCCGGGGAGACTCCCCTCCCCTCTCTCCTCTCCTTCCTCCTCTCCCCTCCTCTCCCCCCTCCTCCCCTCCTCTCCCCTCCTCCCCTCCTCTCCTCCCCTCCCCTCCTCTCCTCTCCTCTCCTCTCTCTCCTCTCCTTCCCTCCTCTCTCTCCTCTCCCCTCTCTTATCTCCTCTCTCTTCTTCTCCTCCTTCCTCCTCTCCCCTCTCTCCTCTCTCTCCCCTCTCTCCTCCTCTCCCTTCTCTCTCTCCCCTTCCCCCTCTCCTCTCCCCTCTTCTCTCCTTCCTTCTCTCCCCTTCCCCCTCTCCTCTCCCTCTCTTCTCTCCCCTTCCCCTCTCCTCTCCCCTCTCTATCTCCTTCCTCCTCTCCCCCTTCTCTCCCCTTTCTCTTCTCCTCCCCTTCTCCCCTCCTCTCCTCTTCCTTCTCTTCTTTCCCCTTCCTCCTCTCCTCTCCCTCCTCTCCCTTCTCTTCTCTCCCCTTCTCTCCTCTCCCTCTCCTCCTCTCCCTTCTCTCTCTCTCTCCCCCTCCCCTCCTGTCCGACGTGGCACTTCTTACACGAGTGGGAGACGAGCCAGGAGCAGTTTGCTAGCGTTACCACCTCTCACCCACTCCTCCACCCCACCCCTCTCTCTCCTCCCCCTCCTTCTCCCGCCTCTCCCCCTATCTCCCTCTATTCCCCCTCCCTCTCTCCCCCCTCTCTCTCCACCTCTCCCTCTCCCATCTCTCCCCCCTTTCATTCCCCCCTCTATCTCCCTCTATTCCTTCTCTCCCCTCTCCCTCTATCCCCCCCTCCCTCTCTCACCCCTCTCTCTCCCCCGTTCATTCCCCCTCCCTCTCTCACCCTCTCTCCCCCCTTTCATTCCCCCTCCCTCTCTCACCCCTCTCTCACCCCTCTTCTCTCCCCCTTTCATTCCCCCTCCCTCTCTCACCCCTCTCTCTCACCCCTCTCTCTCCCCCTTTCATTCCCCCTCCCTCTCTCACCCCTCTCTCTCACCCCTCTCTCTCCCCCTTTCATTTCCCCTCCCTCTCTCACCCCTCTCTCTCACCCCTCTCTCTCCCCCTTTCATTCCCCCTCCCTCTCTCACCCCTCTCTCACCCTCTCTCTCCCCCTTTCATTCCCACCTCCCTCTCTCACCCCTCTCTCTCACCCCTCTCTCTCCCCCTTTCATTCCCCCTCCCTCTCTCACCCCTCTCTCTCACCCCTCTCTCTCCCCCTTTCATTCCCCCTCCCTCTCTCACCCTCTCTCTCCCCCTTTCATCCCCCCTCCCTCTCTCACCCCTCTCTCTCCCCCTCTCCTCTCTCTCCCCCTCTTTCCCCCTTTCATTCCCCCTCTCCTCTCTCTCCCCCTCTTTCCCCCTTTCATTCCCCCTCCCTCTCTCACCCCTCTCTCTCCCCCTCTCCTCTCTCTCCCCCTCTTTCCCCCTTTCATTCCCCCTCTCCTCTCTCTCCCCTCTTTCCCCTTTCATTCCCCCTCCCTCTCTCACCCCTCTCTCTCCCCCTCTCCTCTCTCTCCCCCTCTTTCCCCCTTTCATTCCCCCTCTCCTCTCTCTCCCCCTCTTTCCCCCTTTCATTCCCCCTCCCTCTCTCACCCCTCTCTCTCCCCTCTCTCCCCCTCTCTCCCCCTTTCATTCCCCCTCCCTCTCTCCCCCCTCTCTCCCTCACTCTCTCCCCCTCTCCCCCCTTTCATTCCCCCTCCCTCTCTCCCCCTCTATCACCCGTCTCTCTCACCCCTCTCTCTCTCCCCCTCTCCCCCTTTCATTCCCCCTCTCCTCTCTCACCCCTCTCTTTCCCCCTTTCATTCCCCCTCCCTCTCTCACCCCTCTCTCTCCTCCCTCTCTCACCCCTCTCTCCCCCCTTTCATTCCCCCTCCCTCTCTCCCCCTCTCTCTCCCCCTTTCATTCCCCCTCTCCTCTATCACCCCTCTCTCTCACCCCTCTCTCTCCCCCTTTCATCCCCCCTCCCTCTCTCACCCCTCTCTCTCCCCCTTTCATTCCCCCTCCCTCTCTCACCCCTCTCTCTCCCCTCTCATTCCCCCTCCCTCTCTCACCCCTCTCTCTCCCCCCTCTCTCACCCTCTCTCTCCCCCTCTCATTCCCCCTCCCTCTCTCACCCCTCCCTCTTCTCCCCCCTCCCTCTCTCTCTCCCCCTCCAGTACTTTGTACCTGTCCACGATCTCCACAGAGATGCTGCCTGTCTGACCCGCTGAGTTACTCCAGCACTTTGTGTCTTTCCATTGTAAAGCAGCGCTTGCAGTTCCTTGTTTCTGCAGTGAAATACTAGGAGTTTTGCAGAGAAACAAGAAAGTGCAGATGCTGGAATCTGGAGCAAAGCACAAAGTCATTAGTGATAGAACACGTCATCACCTCACCAGGTATCCTGGGCAAGGATTGTAATACAGTTCTCTATTATTGTGTTGTTCTATATTTGAATAAATACTTTTTGATTTAAAAATAAATCATGTCACTGGTGATTGGAAAACGTCATGAGGTGATGATCAGAATACACCATCACATAGATACATAGAAACATAGACAATAGGTGCAGGAGGAGGCCATTCGGCCCTTCGAGCCTGCACCGCCATTCGATACGATCATGGCTGATCATCCAACTCAGTATCCCGTACCTGCCTTCTCTCCATACCCCCTGATCCCTTTAGCCACAAGGGCCACATCTAACTCCCTCTTAAATATAGCCAATGAACTGGCCTCAACTACCCTCTGTGGCAGAGAGTTCCACAGATTCACCACTCTCTGTGTGAAAAAAGTTCTTCTCATCTCGGTTTTAAAGGATTTCCCCCTTATCCTTAAGCTGTGACCCCTTGTCCTGGACTTCCCCAACATCGGGAACAATCTTCCTGCATCTAGCCTGTCCAACCCCTTAAGAATTTTGTACGTTTCTATAAGATCCCCTCTCAATCTCCTAAATTCTAGAGAGTATAAACCAAGTCTATCCAGTCTTTCTTCATATGAAAGTCCTGACATCCCAGGAATCAGTCTGGTGAACCTTCTCTGTACTCCCTCTATGGCAATAATGTCCTTCCTCAGATTAGGAGACCAAAACTGTACGCAATACTCCAGGTGTGGTCTCACCAAGACCCTGTACAACTGCAGTAGAACCTCCCTGCTCCTATACTCAAATCCTTTTGCTATGAAAGCTAACATACCATTGGCTTTCTTCACTGCCTGCTGCACCTGCATGCCTACTTTCAATGACTGGTGTACCATGACACCCAGGTCTCGCTGCATCTCCCCTTTTCGTAGTCGGCCACCATTTAGATAATATCGCATCACATTGGTGATGAGAACACATAATAATCCTGGATATAATCCCTCCACATACACATATAATCCCTCCACATATACCTGGATCTCCTGCCATCAGGCAAGAGATATCGCAGCATCGAAGCCCGGACTACAAGACAGCTAAACAGCTTCCTGCCATATGCTGTGAGGCTGCTAAACAGCCACTCTGTACTCACAGTCACCTGATTCTGTGGCTTGGCATGGACACTTCAATAACTGGCACTGGGCCACTTCAATAACTGGCACTGGGCCACTTCAATAACTGGCACTGGGCCACTTCAATAACTGGCACTGGGCCACTTCAATAACTGGTACTGGACACTTCAATAACTGGCACTGGACACTTCAATAACTGGCACTGGGCCACTTCAATAACTGGTACTGGACACTTCAATAACTGGTACTGGACACTTCAATAACTGGCACTGGACACTTCAATAACTGGCACTGGGCCACTTCAATAACTGGCACTGGCTCCACTTCAATAACTGGCACTGGGCCACTTCAATAACTGGCACTGGTCACTTCAATAACTGGCACTGGGCCACTTCAATAACTGGCACTGGGCCACTTCAATAACTGGTACTGGACACTTCAATAACTGGCACTGGACACTTCAATAACTGGCACTGGGCCACTTCAATAACTGGCACTGGGCCACTTCAATAACTGGCACTGGGCCACTTCAATAACTGGCACTGGGCCACTTCAATAACTGGCACTGGGCCACTTCAATAACTGGCACTGGCCACGTCAATAACTGGCACTGGGCCACTTCAATAACTGGCACTGGGACACTTCAATAACTGGCACTGGGACACTTCAATAACTGGCACTGGGACACTTCAATAACTGGCACTGGGCCACTTCAATAACTGGTACTGGACACTTCAATAACTGGCACTGGACACTTCAATAACTGGCACTGGGCCACGTCAATAACTGGCACTGGACACGTCAATAACTGGCACTGGCCACTTCAATAACTGGCACTGGACACTTCAATAACTGGCACTGGGCCACTTTAATAACTGGCACTGGGCCACGTCAATAACTGGCACTGGGCCACTTCAATAACTGGCACTGGGACACTTCAATAACTGGCACTGGGCCACTTCAATAACTGGCACTGGTCACTTCAATAACTGGCACTGGGCCACTTCAATAACTGGCACTGGGCCACTTCAATAACTGGTACTGGACACTTCAATAACTGGCACTGGACACTTCAATAACTGGCACTGGGCCACTTCAATAACTGGCACTGGGCCACTTCAATAACTGGCACTGGGCCACTTCAATAACTGGCACTGGGCCACTTCAATAACTGGCACTGGGCCACTTCAATAACTGGCACTGGCCACGTCAATAACTGGCACTGGGCCACTTCAATAACTGGCACTGGGACACTTCAATAACTGGCACTGGGACACTTCAATAACTGGCACTGGGACACTTCAATAACTGGCACTGGGCCACTTCAATAACTGGTACTGGACACTTCAATAACTGGCACTGGACACTTCAATAACTGGCACTGGGCCACGTCAATAACTGGCACTGGACACGTCAATAACTGGCACTGGCCACTTCAATAACTGGCACTGGACACTTCAATAACTGGCACTGGGCCACTTTAATAACTGGCACTGGGCCACGTCAATAACTGGCACTGGGCCACTTCAATAACTGGCACTGGACACTTCAATAACTGGCACTGGGCCACTTCAATAACTGGCACTGGGACACTTCAATAACTGGCACTGGGACACTTCAATAACTGGCACTGGGACACTTCAATAACTGGCACTGGGCCACGTCAATAACTGGCACTGGGCCACTTCAATAACTGGCACTGGGCCACTTCAATAACTGGCACTGGGCCACTTCAATAACTGGCACTGGACACTTCAATAACTGGCACTGGGCCACGTCAATAACTGGCACTGGCCACGTCAATAACTGGCACTGGGCCACGTCAATAACTGGCACTGGGCCACTTCAATAACTGGCACTGGGCCACTTCAATAACTGGCACTGGGCCACTTCAATAACTGGCACTGGGCCACTTCAATAACTGGCACTGGGCCACTTCAATAACTGGCACTGGGCCACTTCAATAACTGGCACTGGGCCACTTCAATAACTGGCACTGGGCCACTTCAATAACTGGCACTGGGCCACTTCAATAACTGGCACTGGGCCACTTCAATAACTGGCACTGGGACACTTCAATAACTGGCACTGGGACACTTCAATAACTGGCACTGGCCACTTCAATAACTGGCACTGGGACACTTCAATAACTGGCACTGGCCACTATCATAACTGGCACTGGCCACTCAAATTCAGCCACCCTGGACATGTTTATGATTGGTTTTACTGTATTTTAACATTGTTTTACCTACTTTTTAACTATTTATACTGTTCCATCAGGGACTGGATTGTTTTAGTGTTATTATGTGTGAGATGTTTTAAATTTCATGTGCGATGCTCCTTGTACGATTCCCTGGGAAACGTCTTTTCGTTTTGCACTGGACAACTGTTGCTGGCAAGATGACAATAAAGGTTGATTTGATTTGATTTGATTTAATCATAATAATAATAATAATATTTTTATTGTCATTACGCAGAGGTACAACGAGATTTGTGTATGCAGCTTCCATCCGATGTCATAACTTATACAACTAATAACATTTAGATTTAGGTACCCCGAGAAACAGGATTTATATTAAGAAAAAGAACAGTTAAACAGTCTAAAGTGTAAATGTGTCATCACTGTGATGAGATTACGTCACTAGGCGGTGATTAATAATGAATAATTATGGCAAAAATGGTGGCAAAAACGGGAAGGCAGACTATTATCTAAATGGTGGCCGACTAGGAAATGGGGAGATGCAGCGAGACCTGGGTGTCATGGTACACCAGTCATTGAAAGTAGGCATGCAGGTGCAGCAGGCAGTGAAGAAAGCCAATGGTATGTTGGCCTTCATAGCAAGAGGATTTGAGTATAGGAGCAGGGAGGTTCTACTGCAGTTGTACAGGGTCTTGGTGAGACCACACCTGGAGTATTGCGTACAGTTTTGGTCTCCAAATCTGAGGAAGGACATTATAGCCATAGAGGGAGTGCAGAGAAGGTTCACCAGACTGATTCCTGGGATGTCAGGACTGTCTTATGAAGAAAGACTGGATAGACTCGGCTTGTACTCGCTAGAATTTAGAAGATTGAGGGGGGATCTTATAGAAACGTACAAAATTCTTATGGGGTTGGACAGGCTAGATGCAGGAAGATTGTTCCCGATGTTGGGGAAGTCCAGGACAAGGGGTCACAGCTTAAGGATAAGGGGGAAATCCTTTAAGACCCAGATGAGGAAAAACTTTTTCACACAGAGATTGGTGAATCTGTGGAACTCTCTGCCACAGAGGGTAGTTGAGGCCAGTTCATTGGCTATATTTAAGAGGGAGTTAGATGTGGCCCTTGTGGCTAAAGGGATCAGGGGGTATGGAGAGAAGGCAGGTACGGGATACTGAGTTGGATGATCAGCCATGATCATATTGAATGGCGGTGCAGGCTCGAAGGGCCGAATGGCCTCTACTCCTGCACCTATTGTCTATGTTTCTATGTATCTATAATGGATGGGATTTATATAGCGCCTTTCTAACACTCAAGGGGCTTTACATCGCATTATTCATTCACTCCTCAGTCACACTCAGAAAAAGTGTTTCCTTGTCTCCGTTCTAAATGGCTTACCCCTTATTCTTAAACTGTGTGTGTGGCCCCTGGTTGGTCGGGCCCTCGCCGGCGTGGGCGGGACATCCGGTGGACGGACGGCTCCGGACAGAGCCGAGCTCCGGGACTCGGGACCATGTCCATGTCCACGTCCACGTCCATGTTGAGGTCGCCATGTGCTCCTGATGAAGAAGGCTGCAGAGCAGAGGCAGGCAGTCGAGGAGGGTGTCACCAATGCACGCGGCGCACTCAAACAAAAGCGAGGTCAAATTGCCAATAACCTCAGTGAAAGCAAACTTCTAGAAGTGCTCATCTGGTCAAAGAACATCCATGCAGAGAGAAATAGCCTTCAGGGTCAAGGAGGGGCATGTCATCAGCACTGGAAAAAGGAAAAGAAATGAGAGGGGAAGGGGTGGAAAAAACAGAAGGAATGTCCATGAAAGTGTGTAATGCTGAAGGGCCTGTCCCACTTTCACCACTTAATTCAAAACCTCTGCCGAGTTTAAAGAAACTAAAGAAAATCAAGATCGTGGCAATCTACAAACTCCTACGACCGTCCACGACTATGTTAACGAACTACTAAGAACTCCTACGAGTATGTCTACGAATACCCACGACTATTTCGATGCCCTCCTTATGAGTAAAAAGTTGCAATTTCTTTCATCCCGACCATTTTTTTACTCGTGGGCATTTTTTATCGGGCTGGAAAAACCGTCCCCACTTACCTGATGCCAGGAGTACCTACAGTAGCATAACGAGCCACTACGATATATCTACAAACTCCTACGACCTCCTACGGACTCGTTACGAACATTCTACGAGTTTGAATCAAGGGGAAAACTCGGGAGGATTTGTGAATTACCTCGTGAAAGTGGGACAGGCCCTTTAGGCTTTAGCTGCGGTTAGTGAGTCCATATTGTGAACATTATTGGGCCCCATATCTGAGGAAGGATGTGCACTTCAATTATTCTCTGCCACACTCTCACTCTTGACTCTTCAGCTCCCCACATTACCCCCAAACCAAAACCAAGAAATGGCACTTCATCATGGTCTGGAGAATCGAGAATCCTGGCTAGGTCCGGATACGCAGCAAGCCCTCCGCTGACATGTAATAGACAATAGGTGCAGGAGGAGGCCATTTGGCCCTTCGAGCCAGCACCGCCATTCAATGTGATCATGTCTGATCATCCCCAATCAGTACCCCGTTCCTGCCTTCTCCCCATATCCCCTGACTCTGCTATCTTTAAGAGCCCTATCCAGCTCTCTATTGAAAACATCCAGAGAACCTGCCTCCACCGCCCTCTGAGGCAGAGAATTCCACAGACTCACAACTCTCTGTGAGAAAAAGTGTTTCCTTGTCTCCGTTCTAAATGGCTTACCCCTTATTCTTAAAACTGTGGCCCCTGGTTCTGGGACTCCCCCAACATCGGGAACATGTTTCCTGCCTCTAGCGTGTCCAAGCCCTTAATAATCTTACATGTTTCAATGAGATATCCTCTCATCCTTCTAAACTCCAGAGTGTACAAGCCAGCCGCTCCATCTCTCAGCATATGACAGTCCCGCCATCCCGGGAATTAACCTGGTGAACCTACGCTGGGCTCCCTCAATAGCAAGAATGTCCTTCCTCAAATTAGGGGACCAAAACTGTACACAATACTCCAGGTGTGGTCTCACCAGGGCCCTGTACAACTGCAGAAGGACCTCTTTACTCCTATA
Source organism: Malacoraja senta (assembly GCA_038087875.1). NCBI lineage: Eukaryota > Metazoa > Chordata > Chondrichthyes > Rajiformes > Rajidae > Malacoraja > Malacoraja senta. The sequence continues at coordinate 13,331 of JAXLNO010003661.1, forward strand.
CTGAAATCTCTTGTTATGAAGGCCAACAGGCCCCAAAACTGTACACAATACTCCAGGTGTGGTCTCACCAGGGCCCTGTACAACTGCAGAAGGACCTCTTTACTCCTATACTGAAATCCTCTTGTTATGAAGGCCAACAGGCCCCAAAACTGTACACAATACTCCAGGTGTGGTCTCACCAGGGCCCTGTACAACTGCAGAAGGACCTCTTTAATCCTATACTCAACTCCTCTTGTATAAAGGCCAACAGTTAATGCTTCAGATCAAACCACTAGCTCAGCATCGAATAGTCTTGGTAGCCGAGGAATTGAAATTCAGGTAACTTAATAAACCTGCAATTAATAAGTTAGTATCAGTAACAGTCAGCACAAAAGTTTATTTTTAAAAGGTTCGCTGCAATCTTATTGAATTGCAGAACAGGCACAAGGGGCCGAATGGTCTATCCCTGCTTCTATTTCTCACAGAAACTTCCCACTAAGTTCACAAATGTTTATCATGGAAGGAGATCTACCACCTGATCCAGTTCGGCCTGTTTGTCAGGCTTCAGTTGCACAGTACTTTTGGTTCAGTTCAGGGTCTTTCTTCTGAGTCACTTTGGCTTGTCAACACTGGTTCCTCTCAAGGCTGCAATCTCAGCAACCTCCCACAATGCTCTACTCCCACAAAGGTGCAGTCACATTCTGCTCTGACTCCATTTACAAGTTGACAGATGATATCGCCGTAGTGGGGCCGGATCTCAAACAATGACGAGGCAGAGTTCAGGGAAGAGATAAAAGAGATATGCCCTAGCATAATGTATGGCCCACACTGATCTCACTATCTTCATATCCTTCTCCTTGGTGAATACCTGTGCAAAATACTTATTTAATAACAATGAATAATAATGGATGGGATTTATATAGCGCCTTTCTAATACTCAAGGCGCTTTACATCACATTATTCATTCACTCCTCAGTCACACTCGGTGGTGGTGAGCTACTTCTGTAGCCACAGCTGCCCTGGGGCAGACTGACGGAAGCGTGGCTGCTAATCTGGATTTCCCCCTTATCCTTAAACTGTGTGACCCCTTGTCCTGGACTTCCCCAACATCGGGAACAATCTTCCTGCATCTATCCTGTCCAACCCCATAAGAATTTTGTACGTTTCTATAAGATCCCCCCTCAATCTCCTAAATTCTAGCGAGTATAAGCCAAGTCTATCCAGTCTTTCTTCATATGAAAGTCTTGACATCCCAGGAATCAGTCTGGTGAACCTTCTCTGCACTCTCTCTATGGCTATAATGTCCTTCCTCAGATTTGGTTCCAGAAGATCGAGCTTGTCCTGGAAAGCTCCCTCCAAGAGATGACAACCTACTGCAACAACAACCCACCTGAAACCCAACCCATCAAAAACCCAACTATGCAGCTTCCATCTTAAACATCGAGATGCAGGAAAACAACTGAGCCTCTCATGGGATGGCCACAAACTCTCCAACCACTTCCACCCCGTGTACCTCAGAGTCACACTCGACAGGACACTCTCTTTCAAAACCCACCTTCAGAACACCAAAGCCAAGGTCAACACTCGCGACAACATCCTGCGCAAACTGGTAAACACAAAGTGGGGCGCTGATCCACCAACCATCCGTGCAACTGCCCTAGCCCTGTGCTTCTCCACAGCTGAATACGCGCGCTCCCACCACACCAAACTGGTTGAGTAAACGGGTCCTTTTCACAATGGCAGGCAGTGACTAGTGGGGTACCGCAAGGCTCAGTGCTGGGACCCCAGCAATTTACAATTTATATTAATGATCTGGACGAGGGAATTGAAAGCAACATCTCCAAGTTTGCGGATGACACTAAGCTGGGGGGCAGTGTTAGCTGTGAGGAGGATGCTAGGAGACTGCAAGGTGACTTGGATAGGCTGGGTGAGTGGGCAAATGTTTGGCAGACTCAGTATAATGTGGATAAATGTGAGGTTATCCACTTTGGTGGCAAAAACGGGAAGGCAGACTATTATCTAAATGGTGGCCGATTAGGAAATGGGGAGATGCAGCGAGACCTGGGTGTCATGGTACACCAGTCATTGAAAGTAGGCATGCAGGTGCAGCAGGCAGTGAAGAAAGCGAATGGTATGTTGGCCTTCATAGCAAGAGGATTTGAGTATAGGAGGAGGGAGCTTCTACTGCAGTTGTACAGGGTCTTGGTGAGACCACACCTGGAGTATTGCGTACAGTTTTGGTCTCCAAATCTGAGGAAGGACATTATAGCCATAGAGGGAGTACAGAGAAGGTTCACCAGACTGATTCCTGGGATGTCAGGACTTCCATATGAAGAAAGATTGGATAGACTTGGCTTATACTCGCTAGAATTTAGGAGATTGAGGGGGGATCTTATAGAAACGTACAAAATTCTTATGGGGTTGGACAGGCTAGATGCAGGAAGATTGTTCCCGATGTTGGGGAAGTCCAGGACAAGGGTCACACAGTTCAAGGATAAAGGGGAAATCTTTTAGGACCGAGATGAGAAAATCATTTTTTTCTCCACACACAGAGAGTGGTGAATCTCTGGAACTCTCTGCCACAGAGGGTAGTTGAGGCCAGTTCATTGGCTATATTTAAGAGGGAGTTAGATGTGGCCCTTGTGGCTAAAGGGATCAGGGGGTATGGAGAGAAGGCAGGTACGGGATACTGAGTTGGATGATCAGCCACGATCATATTGAATGGCGGTGCAGGCTCGAAGGGCCGAATGGCCTCTACTCCTGCACCTATTTTCTATGTATCTATGTATCTATAATCTGCGCCTACGGCCCCTCCGACCGCCACCAATCACTCACACACACTCACACACATTCGCACGCAGGCAAAGGTGGGTGAAGTGTCTTGCCCCAAGGACACAACGACAGTATGCACTCCAAGCGGGATTCCAACCGGCTACCTCCCGGTTGCCAGCCCAACACTTAGCCCGTTGCGCCATCTGTCGTCCGATTAGAACACGTCATGGCGTTGCGTCGGTGATTATAATACGTCATCATTGTGATGACAACACGTCACTAGGTGGTGACCACAACACGCCATGACGTCACCAGCTATTTGAAACGTCATCACAGTGATTACAACACGGCGTGGCGGCACTAGGCGCTGTCCAGAACGGCTGCCTGTCCTGCAGCTGTCCGTCTATTTCCCTTCTTTTTTTATTATTTTTGGTACGTTGAGTGTGTAGTCAGGGGGCCTAATCATTTTATGTGTGGGGGGGTGGTGTGGGGGGGAAGGGGGAAACTGCTTTTCGAGTCCCTACCTGGTCGGAGGGGTTGCCTTCCTCCGAGCAGCGCCTTCGTCCTGTCCTTGCGGCCTACCAGCGGGTCCTGGAGCGGCGTTTCCCTGAGGGGGACCTGGCCAGAACATCGGTGCAGCGCTGGAGCGCTGTCGTGGAGCGGGGCGATGCCTTTCCTGGGTCGCCGCGCTGGGACTCCAGTATTGCTGGGACCGCCGATGGGAACATCGTGGAGCCGCGGTACCGTGGAGCGAGCGGCCCAGCTGCGACGCTGAACGTCACATCCCAGAGCCTTGGGCGAGAATATCGGGCGCCGTGGCGTCGACTGTGGAGGCCTCAGTGGGCCCGACTCTGGGTGGACAAGAGGATGGGGACTGGACTTTGTGCCTTCCCCCACAGTGGGAACCATTGTGGGGGGATGTTTTTGTGTTGAACTTCTTTTTGAATACTATGTTAGGTATGTTACAAAACTTACCTTCAGTCGCGCTGTAATTCTGCCACTGGCCGTGTGCGCGATTTTGGCGCCTTTAAGGGGGGGCGGGGTTAAAACGCGGGTTTCTCCTCCCTTGTCCTGTATTATATTTCATTGGAGTACAAGCGTTGGCTGAAGAATCGTTCCTAGTGGCGTTTTGTGTCTTTTTTATTTTTATTAAATCGTCAATGTCAGCGCTGGAGTAATTTTAAAATCAGCTCCTGAAGCGTCAACGCCGATAACGGGGACGGATTTCACACGCGGGACAGGTAAACGAAAGTGCTTTCTTTAAATGTATAAAAGTGCTTCTTAAGAAGCCTTTAATTCACATTTTTTCATGCGACACGGTGATTTTATTCCCCAAATTAACGGCAGTATTTTTCATGCCAATACGGGGTTAAATTCACCGCAAATGAACGTTCCAAAAGATCGCGTTCCAGAAATCCTCACTCGCAAGATGATTTAAATGCCCATTAATTTACAGGTATTAAACATTCAATTCCTTCCATTTGGCCTGTAAATTCATGAAAATTAGATTTAAAAATTATGTTATATTGTGAATTCTTGTGTGAATGTTATTTGGACACTTAGGCTATTTAAAAATGTTAATCTATTCTTAAGAAATTGATAGATGTTTAGATCTAGTAATTGAATTTTGTCAATTAGGTAACTAACTAATTATATGCTTTACTTTCATGTCTTCGAAGTAAGATTGTTTCATATTTGTTTCAGAATGCTTCAATCTATAATAACTGAAAATTTCTTTCAGTCATCATAATTTTTAAGAAAGTTATGGGCTTTTAACTGTCCTCGATCACAGCTTTTGTGTTAAGTCAATGGAAAAGCAATAGGGAACTAGATGCTAATTTCTGAGTATGATAATGGCCATAACTTTTTTAATACTGAAGATATGAAAGTGAATTAAGTGTCAAATTAAACTTCTTTTTATGCTTTATCTGATGGGATAAATTGCAGACTTTATTTTTTAAATCTCAAAATTTTGTAACATTGCTACTATGTTGTATTTTTATTAGTGCGCTGTAAGGACATCTGAATTTGCCTGAATAAGGGGATTAATAAAATCTTATCTTATCTTATAATACGCTCCCCGTCACCTCTATGGTAATGAGGTTGCGCGGTGACGTGAACGCCACTGTGACGCTCTATTAGAAGTACATTACATTACAACCACATACATCAATACTCGTCATTTATATCTTCTTACAATTAATGTACTCCATTTATTTTTTACACTAGAAAAGGAAAAGATTGAAAGAAAGAAGAAAGTGAAGGAAAAAGTGAGAGTGTAGGAAATGTGACAACAAAAAAGGATGAAGACCCTATAAGAGCAAAATTAAAAACAAAAGAAAAAGAGTTAAGAAATAGACCCTAGGAAAGAAAGAAAGAGAGAAAGAGGAAAAAGAGAGAAACAAATATTTTTATGAGCATTACGTAAATGGGACATACCAACTCTTCAACTATCATCCCCCCTTACCTGACCTCAGTTTATTTTTTTTAAGTACTTTTGCACCCTATATTTGTAATAATTCTATAAATGCAGACCACGTCAGGTGGAAGTGATCTGGTTTACCTGCCAGGAGGAGTCTTATCTCTTCTAGGTGTAATGTTTCAAACATATTTGAAATCCACATATTTATAGTTGGTATTGGAGCCTTCTTCCAAAATTTTAGAATTTGCTTTTTCCCGGTTATTAACCCATAGTCTATTAGTTTATTTTGAAACACATTTAGTTCTGGACCATCTTCCGTTATACCGAAGATAATCCATTCTGCTTTGGGTATCAGTCTTGTTTTAAATAACTTTGTAAAGATTTCGAAAATTTCATTCCAAAATTTTTGAATTTTTGTACAAGAAAACGAATGAGTTCGTTATGGTAGCTTCTTGGGATTGACATTTATCACAAATGGATGATACGTTTGGGAAAATTTTATGGATTTTAGTTTTGGAATAATATAATCTATGTAAGATTTTAAATTGTATTAAAGTATGTCTTACATTAATCGAACATTTATGCACGTTTAATAAGTTAATTCCAACTTTCCTTTGAAATTTTAATAGCTAACTCTAAACTCTAGTAATTATATTGTCAATTCACATAATGTAACAAGTAGTTACACAGAGGATTGAAATTGCGTTTCCCCATACTCCAATGTGTAAGTAATATTTATAACTTGGACAGACAGTGTACCAATAAAAATAGACAATGGACATATACATTATATAAAATATTCATTAATAAAAGGTGCAATATAGCATACTGTGCAAATAGCATACTGCAGACATTGGGTTAAAGTTAATTTGACAGTCAGTTGGTGTTTGTGTGATGTTTATGGAATTTTCTTGAGTGTGTTGAGCAGTCTGATGGCCTGAGGGTAAAAGCTGTTTTTGAATCTTGTGGATTTGCTCCGCATGCTGCGGTAGCGCTTGCCGGATGGTAGGAGGGTGAACAGTTTGTGTGCTGGGTGGGTGGTGTCTTTGATGATGTTAGTTGCTCTCTTGCGACAGCGAGATGGGTATAAGTCTTGGATTGCTGGTTGGGGTGATCTAGTGATCTTCTCCGCTGTCCTCACCACCCTCTGTAGGGCCTTCTGGTCAGCAGCAGAACAACTGCCATACCAGACTGAGAGACTGCTGGTAAGAATGCTCTCAATGGCACCATAGATCTTTGCTCATTACCATCATAATAATAATAATAATACATTTTATTTATGGGTGGCCTTTCACAAAAGTCTCAAGGACACCTTACAAAGTTTAACAAATAGTAGAAACATGTGAGCGGAATGAAATGAAATAAATATTAAAGACATCACCAGTACACAAATTAAAGATAGAATTAAATCCAAAAACAAAAATCAAAAACACAATATGGAAGAGAGAGCAGCGGTTGCTAAAGCGTGCCAGCGTCCACCCTCCCTTCTGACCACCATCTTGGACATAGACTAACATAGACACACTACACACACAAATCATCCCCCCACAATGATTACCACTGTGGTGGAAGGCACAATGTCCAGTCCCCAACCCTAGTTCACCCAAAGTCAGGCCTATTGAGGCCTCCACAGTTGCCTCTACGGAGGCCCCGATGTCCCTGTCCGTTTTCACCGGGTGTTGTTGTCCCCGGCGTCGGGAGAGTCCTCGCGGCGGCTGGGAACGGCCGATCTCCTACCGGAGTCCGTGGCACCTGAAGCCGACAAGGCCGCGCCGATTTGGATCTCGGAACACGTAATCGGCGCGGTGATTACAACACGTCATGACGTCACCAGTGATGTGAAACGTCATGGTATCGCCAGCTACTTGAAACGTCATCAGTGTGTCGATTATAATACGTCGTGACGTCACTAGGTGGTGATTATAATATGTGCCCCCCCCAGGCTGTGGTAATGAGCAAAGATCTATGGTAATGAGGTTACGCGGTGACATAGAAACATAGACAATAGGTGCAGGAGTAGAGGCCATTCGGCCCTTCGAGCCTGCACCGCCATTCAATATGATCATGGCTGATCATCCAACTCAGTATCCCGTACCTGCCTTCTCTCCATACCCCCTGATCCCTTTAGCCACAAGGGCCACATCTAACTCCCTCTTAAATATAGCCAATGAACTGGCCTCAACTACCTTCTGTGGCAGAGAGTTCCACAGATTCACCACTCTCTGTGTGGAAAAAAAAATGTTTTTCTCATCTCAGTCCTAAAAGATTTCCCCCTTATCCTTAAACTGTGTGACCCCTTGTTCTGGACTTCCCCAACATCGGGAATAATCTTCCTGCATCTAGCCTGTCCAACCCCATAAGAATTTTGTACGTTTCTATAAGATCCCCTCTCAATCTCCTAAATTCTAGCGAGTATAAGCCAAGTCTATCCAGTTTTTCTTCATAAGACAGTCCTGACATCCCAGGAATCAGTCTGGTGAACCTTCTCTGCACTCCCTCTATGGCTATAATGTCCTTCCTCAGATTTGGAGACCAAAACTGTACGCAATACTCCAGGTGTGGTCTCACCAAGACCCTGTACAACTGCAGTAGAACCTCCCTGCTCCTATACTCAAATCCTCTTGCTATGAAGGCCAACATACCATTCGCTTTCTTCACTGCCTGCTGCACCTGCATGCCTACTTTCAATGACTGGTGTACCATGACACCCAGGTCTTGCTGCATCTCCCCTTTTCCTAATCGGCCACCATTTAGATAATAGTCTGCCTTCCCGTTTTTGCCACTAAAGTGGATAACCTCACATTTATCCACATTATACTGCATCTGCCAAACATTTGCCCACTCACCCAGCCTATCCAAGTCACCTTGCAGTCTCCTAGCATCCTCCTCACAGCTAACACTGCCCCCCAGCTTAGTGTCATCCGCAAACTTGGAGATGTTGCTTTCAATTCCCTCATCCAGATCATTAATATAAATTGTAAATAGCTGGGGTCCCAGCACTGAGCCTTGCGGTACCCCACTAGTCACTGCCTGCCATTGTGAAAAGGACCCGTTTACTCCTACTCTTTGCTTCCTGTTTGCCAGCCAGTTCTCTATCCACATCAATACTGAACCCCCAATACCGTGTGCTTTAAGCTTGTATACTAATCTCTTATGTGGTACCTTGTCGAAAGCCTTCTGAAAGTCCAGATACAACACATCCACTGGTTCTCCCCTATCCACTCTACTAGTTACATCCTGGAAAAATTCTATAAGATCCGTCAGACACGATTTACCTTTCGTAAATCCATGCTGACTTTGTCCAATGATTTATTTCACCACTTTCCAAATGGTGAGACCACTGTGACGCTGTGCGGTGACGTGGGTGATCGGACGGAGACGGAGACGGAGACGGAAACTCTCTCTCTCTCTCTGTGTCTCTCTCTCATGGCGTCTCTGGTGATGATGATAACACGTCATGGCGTGAGATGCAAAATCCCCTGTTCCACAAATTGAAGCTTGTTACGGGACACCCTTAACCCCTTCTTCCCCAAGAAGTTTAACAGGAGTATCGTGGCGTCCCTTACTTCTTCTTCCTCTCTCCTGACACGAGAAGGCCGTCCACGTACTGTAATAGTCGCGTTTTCCCGTGACCTGGGAAATCCTCCAATACCCGCTCTAAAATCTGGCCGAATAAATTGGGTGATTCTGTAAAACCTTGAGGGAGCACCGGCCACCGGAATTGTTGCTTCCGCCCGGTGTTAGGGTTTTCCCACTCAAAGGCGAATAAGTCTCTACTCTCTGTTGCCAGCAGACAACTCCAGAAAGTGTCCTTTAAATCTACCACACTAAACCATTTGTGGCTTGGGGGTATCTGTCCCATGATGGTGTAAGGGTTAGGTAATACCGGGTGTTGGGCTCCGACTACCTTGTTCAATTCCCTCAAGTCCTGTACGAGTCTAAATGTCCCGTCGGTTTTTCTTTTTATTTGTATTTATTTTTGTATTTATTAGAAGTACATTCCATTACAACCACATACATTAGTACTCGTCATTTATATCTTCTTACAATTAATGTACTCCATTTATTTTTTACACCAGAAAAGGAAAAGATTGAAAGAAAGAAGAAAGTGAAGGAAAAAGTGAAAGTGTAGAAAATGTGACAATTATAGGACATTATAGCCATAGAGGGAGTGCAGAGAAGGTTCACCAGACTGATTCCTGGGATGGCAGGACTTTCATATGAAGAAAGACTGGATAGACTTGGCTTATACTCGCTAGAATTTAGGAGATTGAGAGGGGATCTTATAGAAACGTACAAAATTCTTATGGGGTTGGACAGGCTAGATGCAGGAAGATTGTTCCCGATGTTGGGGAAGTCCAGGACAAGGGGTCACAGCTTAAGGATAAGGGGGAAATCCTTTAAGACCGAGATGAGGAAAAACTTTTTCACACAGAGAGTGGTGAATCTCTGGAACTCTCTGCCACAGAGGGTAGTTGAGGCCAGTTCATTGGCTATATTTAAGAGGGAGTTAGATGTGGCCCTTGTGGCTAAAGGGATCAGGGGGTATGGAGAGAAGGCAGGTACGGGATACTGAGTTGGATGATCAGCCATGATCATATTGAATGGCGGTGCAGGCTCGAAGGGCCGAATGGCCTACTCCTGCACCTAATTTCTATATTTCTATGTTTCTAAGCCTTTTCGTCCCTCGGTCGAAATGGGGTATTGTCTTACTCGTACTATGTCGGCACCGTCCTTTGATATTATCTGTAGAGGGGGTATTTGCAAACCTTCTCTGTTTCCTTCCTTGGCCCATACTTGGTCATTAATTCTTTGCTCATCCGCCTCTCTTAGAGTATACAGCTGAACCTCTATCCTTCCCTCTACCGGTGCTGTGCCTATCCCCAATTGTATTTGTAAATCTCTGCCCATTAAATTTACACCAGCCTGAGGTACTAAGATCAGGTCTTCTACTGCCATACCTTACATTCAAGCCTCCTATCTCGGGAGCTACCATCACAGTCCCCCCTACCCCGGTAATTTTAATTCTCCCTTGTCCTGCCTTTCATACCTATTGGTACTTTGGTTACACTTGATCGCTCCACTCCTGAATCTACCATGAACACAGTATCTTCCTATTTTTAAATTTACCAAGGGCTCCCTTCTATAGTCCCTCGACCCCAGGGACGGGAACCCCTGACCCCCCTATTCATTCTCCATCATACTGTACGTATGGGACTCCGCTACAAGCTCAGGGCATTCCCATTTGAAGTGTCCTTCCTTATTACAAAAATAACATATTGAAGGTCCTGTCCTCCAACCTTGTCCCGTACTTGTGTTTCCCCGGCCCCTGCCGTATCCTTCTTCATATCCTTCTCCATATCCTTCTCCATATCCTTCTTCATATCCTTCTTCATATCCTTCTCCATATCCTTCTCCATATCCTTCTCCATATCCCTCTCCATATCCTTCTCCATATCCTCCATATCCTTCTCCATATCCTTCTCCATATCCTTCTCCATATCCTTCTCCATATCCCTCTCCATATCCTTCTCCATATCCCTCTCCATATCCTCCATATCCCTCTCCATATCCTCCATATCCTTCTCCATATCCTTCTCCATATCCTTCATATCCTTCTCCATATCCTTCTCCATATCCTTCTCCATATCCTTCTCCATATCCTTCTCCATATCCTTCTCCATATCCCTCTCCATATCCTTCTTCATATCCTTCTCCATATCCCTCTCCATATCCTTCTCCATATCCTTCTTCATATCCTTCTCCATATCCTTCTTCATATCCTCCATATCCTTCTCCATATCCTTCTCCATATCCTTCTCCATATCCTTCTCCATATCCTTCTCCATATCCCTCTCCATATCCTTCTCCATATCCTTCTCCATATCCTTCTCCATATCCTTCTCCATATCCTTCTCCATATCCCTCTCCATATCCCTCTCCATATCCCCCTCTGCCGCGTCCTCTTCCCCTGCCTCGGGAGTAACTCCCTCGCCATCCTGTACCTCCCTTGTCCTGGTCTACTACTTGCTTTACTGCCTGCAACATAATCTTTGCCTTTCCCTTCTGTTTTTCCTCATCCCTCCGCACGTACACTTTCTGGGCCTCCGTAAGTAACTGAGACAGTAGTCTCTCATTCCAATCTTCCATCTTTTCTAACTTCTTCCTTACATCAGGCCAGGATTTGGTCACGAAATTGGCCCTGAGCAGTTGTTGTCCTGCCTCGGAGTCCGGATCTATTCCGGAATACTGTTGCATGTTCATCCTGAGTCTTTGAAGGAACACTGTCGGGGCCTCGTCTTTCTGCTGTCCATTCTCAAATGCTCGTTCAAAATTCTGTCCTTTGGGTACTGCCTCTCTTATCCCTTTTATAATTATATCCCGCAGGTCCTTCATATTCCCTCGTCCTGCTGCTGTCCCCTTGTCCCAATCTGGCTCTTGTACTGGGAATTTATCTGCCGCCCCCTGCATTTTGCTGCCCTGGCAGGTTCTCCTGGTCCCGCTTTTTCATTGCCGCTGCCCTAATCATTTGCCTCTCCTCTGATGTGAAGAGACTCCCCATAATGGCCATCAACTCATCCCATGTGTAAGTGTTTGGCACAAGGAATTGATCTAACTGTTTAGTCTGCTAACACGCGACTGTACTGCTAGACTCAACAACAACTTCATCAACAAGTTCGCTGATGACACAACAGTGGTGGGTCTCGTCAGCGACAATGATGAGTCGGCGTACAGGATGGAGGTGAAGCTGCTCACAGGATGGTGCAAATCCCACAACCTCATTCTCAACGTGGGAAAAACTAAGGAGATGGTGGTTGACTTCAGGAGGGCGGGAAAACAACACCATACACCTCTGCACATCGATGGAGCTGATGTGGAAAGGGTCAACAGCGTGAAGTTGCTAGGACTCCACCTGTCAGATGACCTGACGTCCACGACCAACACCACAGCACTGGTCAAGAGAGCCCAGCAGCGACTACACCCTCTCCGAAGACTACGTAAAGCAGGTCTCCCCACTACACACCTACGAACTTTTTATAGGGGGACAATCGAGAGCACATTAACCTACGGCATCACTTCCTGGTTCGGGAGCTGCAAGGCGTACGAACGGCACCAACTAGACAGGATCGTGAAGACCGCCAGCAGGATTATTGGTGCTCCACTCCCTTTCCTGCTGGACATATACAGGAAGAGATGTATCAGCAGAGCCATCTCCATCATCAAAGACCCCTACCACCCATCCCAACACATATTCTCCATCCTGCCATCTGGGAAGAGGTACCGGAGCATTAGGTGCAAAACCAGCAGGATGCTCCTCAGCTTCTTCCCGCAGGTTATAAGACTGATAAACGGACTTTGTCCCCCTGCCAAAGTATCGTGCACCAACCACCAACCTGGACACACTGCAGCAGAGCCACTGTCGTGCCGCTGGCGATCGGAACGCCTGTTGATGTTTACTAGAGTAGAGTGTTCATGATATTTGTATTTTTACTTCTATTTATTTTTACTGCACACACTGAAATGGACACTGGTTGAGCAACGTTTTTTTGTTTCCTCTGGGTATGCGAATACTCAGGAAATGACAATAAAGATATACAATACAATACAATACAATAACTGTTCCGCCAGATCTAAAGGATCTTCAAGGAGGCTTTTCATCTCCTCCTCCGCCCTGGCCGCTCCTGTGCCGGGCAGCTACTGAACCTCACCCAACACATTGAGGACGGTTTCGAGTGCAAACTCATCACCGGAGCAGCTTTCATAGACCTCACCGCTGCTTACGGCACCGTCCAACACCGCACCATGATCAGGAAACTTTCTGACATGACTGGTGACCTCGACCTGTGCCAAGTCATCAAGAGCCTTCTAAACAACAGGCGCTTCTTCGTCCAACTAAACGACAAGAATGGCCTACCACAAGGCAGCGTACTAGCCCCCCCTCCTCTTCAACATCTACACCAATGACCAACCACTCCCCCCACAATGCCGCTGCTTCATCTATGCTGATGACCTCTGCATCACCACCCAACAGGAGAACTTAGATACATAGATACATAGACAATAGGTGCAGGAGTAGAGGCCATTCGGCCCTTCGAGCCTGCACCGCCATTCAATATGATCATGGCTGATCATCCAATTCAGTATCCCGTACCTGCCTTCTCTCCATACCCCCTGATCCCTTTAGCCACAAGGGCCACATCTAACTCCCTCTTAAATATAGCCAATGAACTGGCCTCAACTACCCTCTGTGGCAGAGAATTCCACAGATTCACCACTCTCTGTGTGAAAAAGTTTTTCCTCATCTCGGTCTTAAAGGATTTCCCCCTTATCCTTAAGCAGTGACCCTTTGTCCTGGACTTCCCCAACATCGGGAACAATCTTCCTGCATCTAGCCTGTCCAACCCCATAAGAATTTTGTACGTTTCTATAAGATCCCCTCTCAATCTCCTAAATTCTAGCGAGTATAAGCCAAGCCTATCCAGTCTTTCTTCATATGAAAGTCCTGCCATCCCAGGAATCAGTCTGGTGAACCTTCTCTGCACTCCCTCTATGGCTATAATGTCCTTCCTCAGATTTGGTTCCAGAAGATCGAGCCTGTCCTGGAAAGCTCCCTCCAAGAGATGACAACCTACTACAATAACATCCACCTGAAACCCAACCCAACAAAAACCCAAATATGCAGCTTCCATCTTAAACATCGAGATGCAGGAAAACAACTGAGGGTCTCATGGGATGGCCACAAACTCTCCAACCACTTCCACCCCGTGTACCTCGGAGTCACACTCGACAGGACACTCTCTTTCAAAACCCACCTTCAGAACACCAAAGCCAAGGTCAACACTCGCGACAACATCCTGCGCAAACTGGTAAACACAAAGTGGGGCGCTGATCCACCAGCCATCCGTGCAACTGCCCTAGCCCTGTGCTTCTCCACAGCTGAATACGCGCGCTCCCACCACACCAAACTGGTTGAGTAAACGGGTCCTTTTCACAATGGCAGGCAGTGACTAGTGGGGTGCCGCAAGGCTCAGTGCTGGGACCCCAGCTATTTACAATTTATATTAATGATCTGGATGAGGGAATTGAAAGCAACATCTCCAAGTTTGCGGATGACACTAAGCTGGGGGGCAGTGTTAGCTGTGAGGAGGATGCTAGGAGACTGCAAGGTGACTTGGATAGGCTGGGTGAGTGGGCAAATGTTTGGCAGATGCAGTATAATGTGGATAAATGTGAGGTTATCCACTTTGGTGGCAAAAACGGGAAGGCAGACTATTATCTAAATGGTGGCCGATTTGGAAATGGGGAGATGCAGCGAGACCTGGGTGTCATGGTACACCAGTCATTGAAAGTAGGCATGCAGGTGCAGCAGGCAGTGAAGAAAGCGAATGGTATGTTGGCCTTCATAGCAAGTGGATTTGAGTATAGGAGCAGGGAGCTTCTACTGCAGTTGTACAGGGTCTTGGTGAGACCACACCTGGAGTATTGCGTACAGTTTTGGTCTCCAAATCTGAGGAAGGACATTATAGCCATAGAGGGAGTACAGAGAAGGTTCACCAGACTGATTCCTGGGATGGCAGGACTTTCATATGAAGAAAGACTGGATAGACTTGGCTTATACTCGCTAGAATTTAGGAGATTGAGAGGGGATCTTATAGAAACTTACAAAATTCTTATGGGGTTGGACAGGCTAGATGCAGGAAGATTGTTCCCGATGTTGGGGAAGTCCAGGACAAGGGGTCACAGCTTAAGGATAAGGGGGAAATCCTTTAAGACCGAGATGAGGAAAAACTTTTTCACACAGAGAGTGGTGAATCTGTGGAACTCTCTGCTACAGAGGGTAGTCGAGGCCAGTTCATTGGCTATATTGAAGAGGGAGTTAGATGTGGCCCTTGTGGCTAAAGGGATCAGGGGGTATGGAGAGAAGGCAGGTACGGGATACTGAGTTGGATGATCAGCCATGATCATATTGAATGGCGGTGCAGGCTCGAAGGGCCGAATGGCCTACTCCTGCACCTATTGTCTATGTTTCTATGTTTCTATGACACAGCCCTCAATGACACCTGCCACATTATCACGGGATGCATAAATACAACGCCAGTCCCGTGCCTCTACGCCCCAGCTGGTATTGCCCCCCCCCCATATCAGACGATCCATCGTCGCCCAAGACGAGCGGAGAGCACAGGAGATCGATACCAGGCCCCCCCCTGCACGGACACACAGCACCTCCACCCCGACTGAAATCCAGAGCCAGTTTCTTGCAGACCATCCCACCTGTCCAGACAACCAAAGAAACAGCAAGGACCAACATCTGGAAAGATGAATGGAACCAGCTCAACACACGAGCCCACGACTGGGTGGAGAGAGGAATCACTCCGACTGAATGCCTCGACCTCCCATGGCCAACCTGGAAGACCCTCAGCAGATTACGAGTGGAGCAGGGGAGGTGTAAAGCATGGAACTACCAGGCAGAAGACACATCCAGCTGTGGAGCAGTACAGACAATGTCCCACCTACTGGAGTGTGACGACGCCCCCCCCCCCCCCAGTACAGCCCCCAGGACCTGGCTGAACCGACCCGACCAGCCGTGACCTGCGCCAGATACTGGCAGAACGACATCTGAGATTGCAACGGACTCGAAGAAGAAGATCCTCCTTCTTGAAGTTCCTTACCTCGGTACTGGTTAAGGGGGCATTAACAAATCCCATTCCCCCGTGGGGTCTAATTTTTATCGGTCTTTTTCCTACTCTGACCGACCTCCTGACTCCCTCTCCCGGTGGCGGGGGGTTTAATTCATCTACCCCAGCCGCCTCCTGTCTTTCCATCTCCTCCTCGTCCTCACTCCTGGGGGGGGGGTGGTTCACTGTTGGTGTCATCACCGTCAGTAACTTCATTATCAGGTACTTGTTCTACCCTGTGACCTTTCTCCTTTCCACCTGAGCGGGTCCGGGTGTCACCTCTTCCACCACCGCCGCAAGTGGAGGCGGGGGTGGGATCGGTGGTGCTACTCCGGGTGGTGGGTGTACATAGGGAGGAGGTAGGTTCTCCAGTATATCCCATGGGGGTGAAGAGGGGCTTGACTGTTCAGCCTCTTCTTTTAATTTTAACAGATCACATCCCGTCTCCCATACGAGGTTTCTTCTATCAACAGGTTGGGTTTATTATTCACATATACATTCAATGCCTGTCGCACCCATATAACCATATAATGGTAACCATATGACAATTACAGCACGGAAACAGGCCATCTCGACCCTTCTAGTCCATGCCCAACACTTAACCATATATAACCATATAACAACTACAGCACGGAAACAGGTCATCTCGACCCTTCTAGTCCGTGCGCAACACGTATTCTCACCTAGTCCCATATACCTGCGCTCAGACCATAACCCTCCATTCCTTTCCCGTCCATATACCCATCCAATCTATTTTTAAAGGATAAAATCGAACCTGCCTCCACCACTTCCACTGGAAGCTCATTCCACACAGCTACCACTCTCTGAGTAAAGAAGTTCCCCCTCATGTTACCCCTAAACTTCTGTCCCTTAATTCTCAAGTCATGTCCCCTTGTTTGAATCTTCCCTACTCTCAATGGAAAAAGCTTATCCACGTTAACTCTGTCTATCCCTCTCATCATTTTAAAGACCTCTATCAAGTCCCCCCTTAACCTTCTGCTGCTCCAAACAATAAAGACCTAACTTGTTCAACCTTTCTAGTTGCTGAAACCCAGGCAACATTCTAGTAAGTCTCCTCTGTACTCTCTCTATTTTGTTGACATCCTTCCTATAATTAGGCGACCAAAATTGTACTCCATACTCCAGAATTGGCCTCACCAATGCCTTGTACAATTTTAACATTACATCCCAACTTTTATATTCAATGCTCTGATTTATAAAGGCCAGCACACCAAAAGCTTTCTTTACCACCCTATCTACATGAGATTCCACTTTCAGGGAACTATGCACAGTTATTCCTAGATCCCTCTGTTCACCTGCATTCTTCAATTCCCTACCAATCCCACCCAATCCTCATCTGACCCATCCTTCGGCCACCAGACCGAGTCTCCTTAGATCGGGTGTTTTGGCCACTCGAAATAACAGAATCTAATCATTTTTGGCTTCTCCAATCCCTGGGTATTTCTCTGCCCCCCAGAGGCTCAGCATTCGCCCCAACGGAGAATCAGGCAGAATGCGGGGGTCGGGCTTACCGCCCTTCCCCTCACTTTTGGGCTTTCCGTTTTCACTGCCCATCCTCCCGATCGGAATTTCCCTCCGATCTATTTAATCGCCCGAGAGATACTTAATAGTCAGTTTTCTTACCCGGGTCTTGTGCACAAGAATCACTCGATTTGGCTCCTCGTGATTTCCAACTACTCCCACTTGTTTCTCTAATCTCTGGTCTGGGATATCACTCGCTCGAACCGCTGACGGCAAGCAAGGGGGTCCAGGGCCGCGGAATCAGCAGGGGTGCACCGTCCCTTCTTCCATATACCGTCGCCAGCCAGCCGGAGTGGCAATCCCAAGGTGAGACCACACCTGGAGTATTGTGTACAGTTTTGGTCTCCAAATCTGAGGAAGGACATTATAGCCATAGAGGGAGTGCAGAGAAGGTTCACCAGACTGATTCCTGGGATGTCAGGACTTTCATATGAAGAAAGACTGGATAGACTTGGCTTATACTCGCTAGAATTTGGGAGATTGAGAGGGGATCTTATAGAAACGTACAAAATTCTTATGGGGTTGGACAGGCTAGATGCAGGAAGATTGTTCCCGATGTTGGGGAAGTCCAGGACAAGGGGTCACAGCTTAAGGATAAGGGGGAAATCCTTTAAGACCGAGATGAGGAAAAACTTTTTCACACAGAGAGTGGTGAATCTCTGGAACTCTCTGCCACAGAGGGTAGTTGAGGCCAGTTCATTGGCTATATTTAAGAGGGAGTTAGATGTGGCCCTTGTGGCTAAAGGGATCAGGGGGTATGGAGAGAAGTCAAGGTACGGGATACTGAGTTGGATGATCAGCCATGATCATATTGAATGACGGTGCAGGCTCGAAGGGCCGAATGGCCTACTCCTGCACCTATTGTCTATGTTTCTATGTTTCTATGTTTCTAAGACGAGCCCCCAAGCTTGTGAGATGCAAAAAGTGATTGCTCACAATCACGATGCTAGAGAAATTAGAGAAACAAGTTTATTTATCAGCAAGTCTGCAGAGTCGGGTGCCTCCCCTGTCGAGACACACCGAGGTCGCAAAGTCACTCTCTTTTATTCATATCATTTTACATTTGTTACACCTTTATTCCTCCCCTTCGGGCTCCTTTCAAATCAGAGCACTGAGGTGCACAATCTACCGGTCCCGCCCCTGGTGCCTCCCACATCATACATCGCTTGTGCATTTAAATGAGACATCTTGTCATGATGGCCGTGTTTGCAATATTCATTTGTCTCATTACTCAAGCGCACTAGAGAGTTGTTCATGCCCTTCACCCCAGTTCTTGCCTGACTGTCGCTATCTCCTGTTTCTCATCCTTGAAATGTCACCAGTTGTTCTTACGGCTATTATCTATCCGAGCATTGTCGGGTGTTTGTGCTGAAAGCTCATCTACTCTCTACTATGCAAAGGGTCCTTAGTCTACATCAACTATACCTATTAACCCCTTCCTCACACCGGTGATTATAATACGTCATCATTGTGATGACAACACGTCATGGTGTCACTAGTGATGACAACACGTCATGGTGACACTAGTGATGACAACACGTCATGGTGTCACTAGTGATGACAACACGTCACTAGGTGGTGACCACAACACGTCATGGTGACACTAGTGATGACAACACGTCATGGTGACACTAGTGATGACAACACGTCATGGTGACACTAGTGATGACAACACGTCATGGCGACACTAGTGATGACAACACGTCATGGTGACACTAGTGACCACAACACGTCATGGTGACACTAGTGATGACAACACGTCATGGTGACACTAGTGATGACAACACGTCATGGTGACACTAGTGATGACAACACGTCATGGTGACACTAGTGATGAGAATACGTCATGGTGACACTAGTGATGACAACACGTCATGGTGACACTAGTGATGACAACACGTCATGGTGACACTAGTGATGACAATACGTCATGGTGACACTAGTGATGACAACACGTCATGGTGACACTAGTGATGACAACACGTCATGGTGACACTAGTGATGACAACACGTCATGGTGACACTAGTGATGACAACACGTCATGGTGACACTAGTGATGACAACACGTCATGGTGACACTAGTGATGACAACACGTCATGGTGACACTAGTGATGACAACACGTCATGGCGTCACTAGTGATGACAACACGTCATGGTGACACTAGTGATGACAACACGTCATGGTGACACTAGTGATGAGAATACGTCATGGTGACACTAGTGATGACAACACGTCATGGTGACACTAGTGATGACAACACGTCATGGTGACACTAGTGATGACAATACGTCATGGTGACACTAGTGATGACAACACGTCATGGTGACACTAGTGATGACAACACGTCATGGTGACACTAGTGATGACAACACGTCATGGTGACACTAGTGATGACAACACGTCATGGTGACACTAGTGATGACAACACGTCATGGTGACACTAGTGATGACAACACGTCATGGTGACACTAGTGATGACAACACGTCATGGTGACACTAGTGATGACAACACGTCATGGTGACACTAGTGATGACAACACGTCATGGTGACACTAGTGATGACAACACGTCATGGTGACACTAGTGATGACAACACGTCATGGCGTCACTAGTGATGACCACAACACGTCATGGTGACACTAGTGACCACAACACGTCATGGTGACACTAGTGATGACAACACGTCACTAGGTGGTGACCACAACACGTCATGGTGACACTAGTGATGACCACAACACGTCATGGTGACACTAGTGACCACAACACGTCATGGTGACACTAGTGATGACAACACGTCATGGTGACACTAGTGACCACAACACGTCATGGTGACACTAGTGATGACAACACGTCACTAGGTGGTGACCACAACACGTCATGGTGACACTAGTGATGACAACACGTCATGGTGACACTAGTGATGACAACACGTCATGGTGTCACTAGTGATGAGAACACGTCATGGTGACACTAGTGATGACAACACGTCATGGTGACACTAGTGATGACAACACGTCATGGTGTCACTAGTGATGAGAACACGTCATGGTGACACTAGTGATGACAACACGTCATGGTGTCACTAGTGATGAGAACACGTCATGGTGACACTAGTGATGACAACACGTCATGGTGTCACTAGTGATGAGAATACGTCATGGTGACACTAGTGATGACAACACGTCATGGTGACACTAGTGACCACAACACGTCATGGTGACACTAGTGACCACAACACGTCATGGTGACACTAGTGATGACAACACGTCACTAGGTGGTGACCACAACACGTCATGGTGACACTAGTGATGACAACACGTCATGGCGACACTAGTGATGACAACACGTCATGGCGTCACTAGTGATGACCACAACACGTCATGGTGACACTAGTGACCACAACACGTCATGGTGACACTAGTGATGACAACACGTCACTAGGTGGTGACCACAACACGTCATGGTGACACTAGTGATGACAACACGTCACTAGGTGGTGACCACAACACGTCATGGTGACACTAGTGATGACAACACGTCATGGTGACACTAGTGATGACAACACGTCATGGTGACACTAGTGATGACAACACGTCATGGTGACACTAGTGATGACAACACGTCATGGTGACACTAGTGATGACAACACGTCATGGTGACACTAGTGATGACAACACGTCATGGTGTCACTAGTGATGAGAATACGTCATGGTGACACTAGTGATGACAACACGTCATGGTGACACTAGTGATGACAACACGTCATGGTGACACTAGTGATGACAACACGTCATGGTGTCACTAGTGATGAGAATACGTCATGGTGACACTAGTGATGACAACACGTCATGGTGACACTAGTGATGACAACACGTCATGGTGTCACTAGTGATGAGAACACGTCATGGTGACACTAGTGATGACAACACGTCATGGTGTCACTAGTGATGAGAATACGTCATGGTGACACTAGTGATGACAACACGTCATGGTGACACTAGTGATGACAACACGTCATGGTGACACTAGTGATGACAACACGTCATGGTGACACTAGTGATGACAACACGTCATGGTGACACTAGTGATGACAACACGTCATGGTGACACTAGTGACGACAACACGTCATGGTGACACTAGTGACGACAACACGTCATGGTGACACTAGTGATGACAACACGTCATGGTGACACTAGTGATGACAACACGTCATGGTGTCACTAGTGATGAGAATACGTCATGGTGACACTAGTGATGACAACACGTCATGGTGACACTAGTGACGACAACACGTCATGGTGACACTAGTGACGACAACACGTCATGGTGACACTAGTGATGACAACACGTCATGGTGACACTAGTGACGACAACACGTCATGGTGACACTAGTGATGACAACACGTCATGGTGACACTAGTGACGACAACACGTCATGGTGACACTAGTGACGACAACACGTCATGGTGACACTAGTGATGACAACACGTCATGGTGACACTAGTGACGACAACACGTCATGGTGACACTAGTGATGACAACACGTCATGGTGACACTAGTGATGACAACACGTCATGGTGACACTAGTGATGACAACACGTCATGGTGACACTAGTGACCACAACACGTCATGGTGACACTAGTGATGATGACAACACGTCATGGTGACACTAGTGATGACAACACGTCATGGTGACACTAGTGACGACAACACGTCATGGTGACACTAGTGATGACAACACGTCATGGTGACACTAGTGATGACAACACGTCATGGTGACACTAGTGATGACAACACGTCATGGTGACACTAGTGACCACAACACGTCATGGTGACACTAGTGATGATGACAACACGTCATGGTGACACTAGTGATGATGACAACACGTCATGGTGACACTAGTGATGATGACAACACGTCATGGTGACACTAGTGATGACAACACGTCATGGTGACACTAGTGACGACAACACGTCATGGTGACACCAGTGATGACAACACGTCATGGTGACACTAGTGATGACAACACGTCATGGTGACACTAGTGATGACAACACGTCATGGTGACACTAGTGACCACAACACGTCATGGTGACACTAGTGATGATGACAACACGTCATGGTGACACTAGTGATGATGACAACACGTCATGGTGACACTAGTGATGACAACACGTCATGGTGACACTAGTGACCACAACACGTCATGGTGACACTAGTGATGATGACAACACATCATGGTGACACTAGTGATGACAACACGTCATGGTGACACTAGTGACCACAACACGTCATGGTGACACTAGTGATGATGACAACACGTCATGGTGACACTAGTGATGACAACACGTCATGGTGACACTAGTGACGACAACACGTCATGGTGACACTAGTGATGACAACACGTCATGGTGACACTAGTGATGACAACACGTCATGGTGACACTAGTGATGACAACACGTCATGGTGACACTAGTGACCACAACACGTCATGGTGACACTAGTGATGATGACAACACATCATGGTGACACTAGTGATGACAACACGTCATGGTGACACTAGTGATGATGACAACACGTCATGGTGACACTAGTGATGATGACAACACGTCATGGTGACACTAGTGATGACAACACGTCATGGTGACACTAGTGACGACAACACGTCATGGTGACACTAGTGATGACAACACGTCATGGTGACACTAGTGATGACAACACGTCATGGTGACACTAGTGATGACAACACGTCATGGTGACACTAGTGACCACAACACGTCATGGTGACACTAGTGATGATGACAACACGTCATGGTGACACTAGTGATGATGACAACACGTCATGGTGACACTAGTGATGACAACACGTCATGGTGACACTAGTGATGACAACACGTCATGGTGACACTAGTGATGACAACACGTCATGGTGACACTAGTGATGACAACACGTCATGGTGACACTAGTGATGATGACAACACGTCATGGTGACACTAGTGATGACAACACGTCATGGCGTTACTAGTGATGACAACACGTCATGGTGACACTAGTGATGACAACACGTCATGGTGACACTAGTGATGACAACACGTCATGGTGACACTAGTGATGACAACACGCCATGGCGACACTAGTGATGACAACACGTCATGGTGACACTAGTGATGACAACACGTCATGGTGACACTAGTGATGACAACACGTCATGGTGACACTAGTGATGACAACACGTCATGGTGACACTAGTGATGACAACACGTCATGGCGACACTAGTGATGACAACACGTCATGGTGACACTAGTGATGACAACACGTCATGGCGACACTAGTGATGACAACACGTCATGGTGACACTAGTGATGATGACAACACGTCATGGTGACACTAGTGATGACAACACGTCATGGTGACACTAGTGATGACAACACATGGTGACACTAGTGATGACCACAACACGTCATGGTGACACTAGTGATGACAACACGTCATGGTGACACTAGTGATGACAACACGTCATGGTGACACTAGTGATGACAACACGCCATGGTGTCACTAGTGATGACAACACGTCATGGTGACACTAGTGATGACAACACGCCATGGTGTCACTAGTGATGACAACACGTCATGGTGACACTAGTGATGACAACACGTCATGGTGACACTAGTGATGACAACACGTCATGGTGACACTAGTGACGACAACACGTCATGGTGACACTAGTGATGACAACACGTCATGGTGTCACTAGTGATGACAACACGTCATGGTGACACTAGTGATGACAACACGTCATGGTGACACTAGTGATGACAACACGCCATGGTGTCACTAGTGATGACAACACGTCATGGTGACACTAGTGATGACAACACATCATGGTGACACTAGTGATGACAACACGTCATGGTGACACTAGTGACGACAACACGTCATGGTGACACTAGTGATGACAACACGTCATGGTGTCACTAGTGATGACAACACGTCATGGTGTCACTAGTGATGACAACACGTCATGGTGACACTAGTGATGACAACACGTCATGGTGACACTAGTGATGACAACACGCCATGGTGTCACTAGTGATGAAAACACGTCATGGTGACACTAGTGATGACAACACATCATGGTGACACTAGTGATGACAACACGTCACTAGGTGGTGTCCACAACACGTCATGGTGTCACTAGTGATGACAACACGTCATGGTGACACCAGTGATGACAACACGTCATGGTGACACTAGTGATGACAACACGTCATGGTGACACTAGTGATGACAACACGTCATGGTGACACTAGTGATGACAACACGTCATGGTGACACTAGTGATGACAACACGTCATGGCGACACCAGCTATTTGAAACGTCATCAGTGTGTCGATTACAATACGCCGTTGCGTCACTAGGATGGTGATTACAATACGCGCCCCGCCCCCTCTATGGTAATGAGGGTTGCGCGGTGATGTGGGCGCCACTGTGACGCTCTGCGCCGGTGACGTCGACGATCGGACGGAGACGGAGACGGAAACTCTCTCTCTCTCTGTGTCTCTCTCTCATGGCGTCTCTGGTGATGTGAGCACGTCACGAGGTGATGATGACAACACGTCATGGTGACACTAGTGATGACAACACATGGCGACACTAGTGATGACAACACATGGTGACACTAGTGATGACAACACATCATGGTGTCACTAGTGATGACAATACGTCATGGTGACACTAGTGACCACAACACGTCATGGTGACACTAGTGATGACAACACGTCATGGTGACACTAGTGATGACAACACGTCATGAGGGAATGATTACAACACGTCATGGTGACACTAGTGATGACAACACATCATGAGGGAATGATGACAACACGTCATGGTGACACTAGTGATGACAATACGTCATGGTGACACTAGTGATGACAATACGTCATGGTGTCACTAGTGATGACAACACGTCATGGTGACACTAGTGATGACAACACGTCATGGTGACACTAGTGATGACAACACGTCATGGTGACACTAGTGATGACAACACGTCATGGTGACACTAGTGATGACAACACATCATGAGGGAATGATGACAACACGTCATGGTGACACTAGTGATGACAACACATGGCGTCACTAGTGATGACAACACGTCATGGTGACACTAGTGATGACAACACGTCATGGCGACACTAGTGATGACAACACATGGCGACACTAGTGATGACAACACGTCATGGCGACACCAGCTATTTGAAACGTCATCAGTGTGTCGATTACAATACGCCGTTGCGTCACTAGGATGGTGATTACAATACACGCTCCCGCCCCCTCTATGGTAATGAGGGTTGCGCGGTGACGTGGGCGCCACTGTGACGCTCTGCGCGGGTGACGTCGACGATCGGACGGAGACGGAGACGGAAACTCTCTCTCTCTCTGTGTCTCTCTCTCATGGCGTCTCTGGTGATGTGAGCACGTCACGAGGTGATGATGACAACACGTCATGGTGACACTAGTGATGAGAATACGTCAGGTGACACTAGTGATGACAACACGTCATGGTGACACTAGTGATGACAACACGTCATGGTGACACTAGTGATGACAACACGTCATGGTGACACTAGTGATGACAACACGTCATGGCGACACTAGTGATGACAACACGTCATGGCGACACTAGTGATGACAACACGTCATGGTGACACTAGGTGGTGACCACAACACGTCATGGTGACACTAGTGATGACAACACGTCATGGTGACACTAGTGATGAGAATACGTCATGGCGACACTAGTGATGACAACACGTCATGGCGACACTAGTGATGAGAATACGTCATGGCGACACTAGTGATGACAACACGCCATGGTGACACTAGTGATGAGAGCACGTCACTAGGTGGTGACCACAACACGTCATGGCGACACTAGTGATGACAACACGCCATGCGTCACCAGCTATTTGAAACGTCATCAGTGTGTCGATTACAATACGCCGTTGCGTCACTAGGATGGTGATTACAATACGCGCCCCGCCCCGCCCCCTCTATGGTAATGAGAGTTGCGCGGGTGACGTGGGCGCCACTGTGACGCTCTGCGCGGTGACGTCGACGATCGGACGGAGACGGAGACGGAACTCTCTCTCTCTCTGTGTCTCTCTCTCATGGCGTCTCTGGGGATGTGAGCACGTCACGAGGTGATGATGACAACACGTCACGGTGACACTAGTGATGACAACAACACGTCATGGTGACACTAGTGATGACAACACGTCATGGTGACACTAGTGATGACAACACGTCATGGTGACACTAGTGATGACAACACGTCATGGTGACACTAGTGATGACAACACGTCATGGTGACACTAGTGATGACAACACGTCATGGTGACACTAGTGATGACAACACGTCATGGTGTCACTAGTGATGACAACACGTCATGGCGACACTAGTGATGACAACACGTCATGGTGACACTAGTGATGACAACACGTCATGGTGACACTAGTGATGACAACACGTCATGGTGTCACTAGTGATGACAACACGTCATGGTGACACTAGTGATGACAACACGTCATGGTGACACTAGTGATGACAACACGTCATGGTGACACTAGTGATGACAACACATGGTGACACTAGTGATGACAACACGTCATGGTGACACTAGTGATGACAACACGTCATGGTGACACTAGTGATGACAACACGTCATGGCGACACCAGCTATTTGAAACGTCATCAGTGTGTCGATTACAATACGCCGTTGCGTCACTAGGATGGTGATTACATACACGCGCCCCGCCCCCTCTATGGTAATGAGGGTTACGCGGTGACGTGGGCGCCACTGTGACGCTCTGCGCGGTGACGTCGACGATCGGACGGAGACGGAGACGGAAACTCTCTCTCTCTCTGTGTCTCTCTCTCATGCGTCTCTGGTGATGTGAGCACGTCACGAGGTGATGATGACAACACGTCATGGTGACACTAGTGATGAGAATACGTCATGGTGACACTAGTGATGACAACACGTCATGGTGACACTAGTGATGACAACACGTCATGGTGACACTAGTGATGACAACACGTCATGGTGACACTAGTGATGACAACACGTCATGGTGTCACTAGTGATGACAACACGTCATGGTGACACTAGTGATGACAACACGTCATGGTGACACTAGTGATGACAACACGTCATGGTGACACTAGTGATGACAACACGTCATGGTGACACTAGTGATGAGAATACGTCATGGTGACACTAGTGATGACAACACATCATGGTGACACTAGTGATGAGAATACGTCATGGTGACACTAGTGATGAGAATACGTCATGGTGACACTAGTGATGACAACACATCATGGTGACACTAGTGATGACAACACATCATGGTGACAATAGTGATGAGAATACGTCATGGTGACACTAGTGATGACAACACGTCATGGTGACACTAGTGATGACAACACGTCATGGTGACACTAGTGATGAGAATACGTCATGGTGACACTAGTGATGACAACACGTCATGGTGACACTAGTGATGACAACACGTCATGGTGACACTAGTGATGACAACACGTCATGGTGACACTAGTGATGACAACACATGGCGTCACTAGTGATGACAACACGTCATGGTGACACTAGTGATGACAACACGTCATGGCGACACCAGCTATTTGAAACGTCATCAGTGTGTCGATTACAATACGCCGTTGCGTCACTAGGATGGTGATTACAAGTACACGCTCCCCGCCCCCTCTATGGTAATGAGGGTTGCGCAATGACGTGGGCGCCACTGTGACGCTCTGCGCGGTGACGTCGACGATCGGACGGAGACGGAGACGGAAACTCTCTCTCTCTCTCTGTGTCTCTCTCTCATGGCGTCTCTGGTGATGTGAGCACGTCACGAGGTGATGATGACAACATCGTCATGGTGACACTAGTGATGAGAATACGTCATGGTGACACTAGTGATGACAACACGTCATGGTGACACTAGTGATGACAACACGTCATGGCGTCACTAGTGATGACAACACGTCACTAGGTGGTGTCCACAACACGTCATGACGTCACAGCAGTGATGTGAAACGTCATGGCGTCACCAGCTATTTGAAACAGCTGTGTGTCGATTACAATACGCCGTTGCGTCACTAGGATGGTGATTACAATACACGCTCCGCCCCCGCCCCTCTATGGTAATGAGAGTTGCGCGGTGACGTGGGCGCCACTGTGACGCTCTGTGCGACGCGTGACGTCGACGATCGGACGGAGACGGAGACGGAAACTCTCTCTCTCTCTGTGTCTCTCTCTCATGGCGTCTCTGGGATGTGAGCACGTCACGAGGTGATGATGACAACACGTCATGGCGACACTAGTGATGACAACACGTCATGGTGACACTAGTGATGAGAATACGTCATGGTGACACTAGTGATGACAACACGTCATGGTGACACTAGTGATGACAACACGTCATGGTGACACTAGTGATGACAACACGTCATGGTGTCACTAGTGATGACAACACGTCATGGTGGACACTAGTGATGACAACACGTCATGGTGACACTAGTGATGACAACACGTCATGGTGACACTAGTGATGACAACACGTCATGGTGACACTAGTGATGAATACGTCATGGTGACACTAGTGATGACAACACGTCATGGTGACACTAGTGATGACAACACGTCATGGTGACACTAGTGATGAGAATACGTCATGGTGACACTAGTGATGACAACACGTCATGGTGACACTAGTGATGACAACACGTCATGGTGACACTAGTGATGACAACACGTCATGGTGACACTAGTGATGACAACACGTCATGGTGACACTAGTGATGACAACACGTCATGGTGACACTAGTGATGACAACACGTCATGGTGACACTAGTGATGACAACACGTCATGGTGACACTAGTGATGACAACACGTCATGGTGACACTAGTGATGAGAAATACGTCATGGTGACACTAGTGATGACAACACGTCATGGTGTCACTAGTGATGACAACACGTCATGGTGACACTAGTGATGACAACACGTCATGGTGACACTAGTGATGACAACACGTCATGGTGACACTAGTGATGACAACACGTCATGGTGACACTAGTGATGACAACACGTCATGGTGACACTAGTGATGACAACACATCATGGCGTCACT
>JAXLNO010003662.1:0-40668 GCA_038087875.1 Malacoraja senta
AATGTCGCCACAAATCCGGCAAGGTCGCCACAAATCCCGCAAGGTCGCCATAAATCAGGCAAGGTCGCCACAAATCCGGCAAGGTCGCCACATTTGCGGCAAGGTCGCCATAAATCCGTTAATGTCGCCACAAATACGGAAAGGTCGCCACAATTCAGGCCAGGTCGCCAGAAATCTGACAAGATCGCCACAAATCCTGGATGGTCGCCACATCCCCGGCAAGGTCGCCATAAATCCCGCAAGGTCGCCACAAATCCGTCAAGGTCGCCACATTTCAGGCAAGGTCGTCAGATTTCCGGCAAGGTCGCCATAAATCCGGCAAGGCCGCCACAAATCCGACAAGGTCGCCATAAATCCGGCAAGGTCACCACATTTACGGCAAGGTCGCCATAAATCCGGCAAGGCCGCCACAAATGCGGCAAGGTCGCCATATTCCCGGCAAGGTCGCCATAAATCCGGCAAGGTCGCCATAAATCCGGCAAGGTCGCCACAAATCCGGCAAGGTCGCCATAAATCCGGCAAGGTCGCCACAAATCCGGCAGAGTCGCCTATTTCCGGCGGTCGCCATAAATCCGAGACGGCCGCCACAAATCCGGCAATTTCGCCACATTTCCGGCAAGGTCGCAACAAATCGGCCAAGGTAGCCACAAATCCGACAAGGTCGCCATATTTCCAGCAAGGTCGCCATGAATCCGGCAGTCGCCACAAATCCGGGAAGGTAGCCATATTTCCGGCAAGGTCGCCATAAATCCGTCAAGGTCTCCAAAAATCCGGCAAGGTCGCCATATTTCCGGCAAGGTCGCCACAAATCCGGCAATGTCGCCATATTTCCGGCGGGGTCGCCATAAATCCGCAACGTCGCCACAAATCCGGCAAGGTGGCGACAAATCCGGCAAGGTCGCCACATTTCAATCAAGGTAGGCATAAATTCGGCAAGGTCGCCACAAATCCAGCAAGATCGCAACATTCCGGCAAGGTCGCCACAAATCCGGCAAGGTCACCACATTTGCGGCAAGGTCGCCATAAATCATGCAAGGCCGCCACAAATACGGCAAGGTCGCCACATCCCCGGCAAGGTCGCCATAAATCCGGCAAGGTCGTCACAAATCCGACAAGGTCGCCATAAATCCAGCAAGGTCGCCACATTTCCGGCAAGGTCGCCATATTTCCGGCAAGGTCGCCACAAATCCAGCAAGGTCGCAACATTCCGGCAAGGTCGCCTTAAATCCGGCATCGTCGCCATAAACCGGCAAGGTCACCACATTTCCGGCAAGGTCGCCATGAATCCGGCAAGGTCGCCACAAGTCCGGCTAGGTCGCCACATTGCCGGCAAGGTCGCCATAAATCCGGCAAGGTCGACAAATCCCACAAGGTCGCCATAAATCCGGCAAGGTCGCCACAAATCCGGCAAGGTCACCACATTTGCGGCAAGGTCGCCATAAATCCTGCAAGGTCGCCACAAATACGGCAAGGTCGCCACATCCCCGGCAAGGTCGCCATAAATCCGGCAAGGTCGCCACAAAGCCGTCAAGGTCGCCACATTTCAGGCAAGGTCGCCGCATTTCCGGCAAGGTCGCCATAAATCCGGCAAGGACGTCTCAAATCCGACAAGGTCGCCATAAATCCGGCAAGGTCGCCACATTTCCGGCAAGGACGCCATAAATGCGGCAAGGTCGCCACAAATCCGGCAAGGTCGCCACATTTCCGGCAAGGTCGCCATATTTCCGGCAAGGTCGCCACTAATCCGGCAAGGTCGCCATATTTCCGGCATGGTCGCCATAAACCGGCAAGGTCGCCACAAATCCGGCAAGGTGGCGACAAATCCGGCAAGGTCGCCACATTTCAATCAAGGTAGCCATAAATTCGGCAAGGTCGCCACAAATCCAGCAAGGTCGCAACATTCCAGCAAGGTCGCCATAAATCCGGCATCCTCGCCACAAATCCGGCAAGGTCACCACATTTCCGGCAAGGTCGCCATCAATCCGGCAGGGACGCCACAAGTCCGGCTAGGTCCCCACATTGCCGGCAAGGTCGCCATAAATCTGACAAGGTCGCCACAAATCCCACAAGGTCGCCATAAATCCGACAAGGTCGCGTCAAATCCGGCAAGGTCGCTACATCTCCGGCAAGGTCGCCATAAATCCGGCAAGGTCTCCACAAATCCGGGATGGTCGCCACATCCCGGCAACGTCGCCATTAATCCGGCAAGGTCGTCACAAACCCGTCAATGTCGCCACATTTCAGGCAAGGTCGCCAGATTTCCGGCAAGGTCGCCACAAATCCGGCAAGGTCGCCACATTTGAGGCAAAGTCGCATAAATCCGGTAAGGTCGCCACAAATACGGAAAGGTCGCCATAAATCCGGCAAGGTCTCCACAAATCCGGGATGGTCGCCACATCCCCGGCAACGTCGCCATTAATCCGGCAAGGTCGTCACAAACCCGTCAATGTCGCCACATTTCAGGCAAGGTCGCCAGATTTCCGGCAAGGTCGCCACAAATCCGGCAAGGTCGCCACATTTGAGGCAAAGTCGCCATAAATCCGGTAAGGTCGCCACAAATACGGAAAGGTCGCCACAATTCCGGCAAGGTCGCCACAAATCTGACAAGGTCGCCACAAATCCGGGATGGTCGCCACATCCCCGCAATGTCGCCATTAATCCGGCAAGGTCGCCACAAACCAGTCAAGGTCGCCACATTTCAGGCAAGGTCGCCAGATTTCCGGCAAGGTCGCCATAAATCCGGCATGGTCGCCATAATTCCGGCGAGGTCGCCATATTTCCGGCAAGGTCGCCATAAATCCGGCAAGATCGCCATAAATCCGCAACGTCGCCATAAATCCGGCAAGGTCGCCGTGTTTCCGGCACGGTCGCCATAAAAACGGCTTGGACACCATAAATCCGGCAAGGTCGCCATATTTCCGGCAAGGTTGCCTCAAATCCGGCTAGGTCGCCATATTTCCGGCACGGTCGCCATAAATACGGCTAGGTCGCCACAAATCCGGCAAGGTCACCATATTTCTAGCAAGGTCGCCATAAATCCGGCAATGGTCGCCATAAATCCGGGAAGGTCGCCACATTTCAATCAAGGTAGCCATAAATTCGGCACGGTCGCGTCAAATCCGGCAAGGTCGCTACATTTCCGGCAAGGTCCCCATAAATCCGGCAAGGTCGCCACAAATCCCGCAAGGTCACCAAAAATCAGGCAAGGTCGCCACAAATCCGCCAAGGTCGCCACATTTGCGTCAAGGTCGCCATAAGTCCGTTAAGGTCGCCACAAATACGGAAAGGTCGCCACAATTCCGGCCAGGTCGCCATAAATCCGGCAAGGTCGCCACAAATCCGGCAGAGTCGCCTATTTCCGGCAAGGTCGCCATAAATCCGACACGGCCGCCGCAAATCCGGCAAGTTCGCCACATTTCCGGCAAGGCCGCAACAAATCGGCCAAGGTCGCCACAAATCCGACAAGGTCGCCATATTTCCGGCAAGGTCGCCATGAATCCGGCAGTCGCCAGAAATCCGGGAAAGGTAGCCATATTTCCGTCAAGGTCGCCATAAATCCGTCAAGGTCTCCAAAAATCCGGCAAGGTCGCCATATTTCCGGCAAGGTCGCCACAAATCCGGCAATGTCGCCATATTTCCGGCGGGGTCGCCATAAATCCGGCAAGGTCGACACACATCCGGCAAGGTGGCGACACATCCGGCAAGGTCGCAACATTTCAATCAAGGTAGGCATAAATTCGGCAAGGTCGCCACAAATCCAGCAAGGTCGCTACATTCCGGCAAGGTCGCCATGAATCCGTCAAGGTAGCCACAAGTCCGGCTAGGTCGCCACATTGCCGGCAAGGTCCCCATAAATCCGGCAAGGTCGCCACAAATCCCACAAGGTCGCCATAAATCCGGCAAGGTCGCCACAAATCCGGCAAGGTCACCACATTTGCGGCAAGGTCGCCATAAATCCTGCAAGGTCGCCACAAATACGGCAAGGTCGCCACATCCCCGGCAAGGTCGCCATAAATCCGGCAAGGTCGCCACAAATCCGTCAAGTTCGCCACATTTCAGGCAAGGTCTCCGCATTTCCGGCAAGGTTGCCACAAATCCGGCAAGGTCGCCATGTTTCCGGCAAGGTCGCCATAAATCCGGCAAGGTCGACACACATCCGGCAAGGTGGCGACACATCCGGCAAGGTCGCAACATTTCAATCAAGGTAGGCATAAATTCGGCAAGGTCGCCACAAATCCAGCAAGGTCGCTACATTCCGGCAAGGTCGCCACAAATCCGGCAAGGTCGCCATGTTTCCGGCAAGGTCGCCATAAATCCGGCAAGGTCGCCACAAATCCGGCAAGGTAGCGACGAATCCGGCAAGGTGGCGACAAATCCGGCAAGGTCGCCACATTTCAATCAAGGTAGCCATAAATTCGGCAATGTCGCCACAAATCCGGCAAGGTCGCCACAAATCCCGCAAGGTCGCCATAAATCAGGCAAGGTCGCCACAAATCCGGCAAGGTCGCCACATTTGCGGCAAGGTCGCCATAAATCCGTTAATGTCGCCACAAATACGGAAAGGTCGCCACAATTCAGGCCAGGTCGCCAGAAATCTGACAAGATCGCCACAAATCCTGGATGGTCGCCACATCCCCGGCAAGGTCGCCATAAATCCCGCAAGGTCGCCACAAATCCGTCAAGGTCGCCACATTTCAGGCAAGGTCGTCAGATTTCCGGCAAGGTCGCCATAAATCCGGCAAGGCCGCCACAAATCCGACAAGGTCGCCATAAATCCGGCAAGGTCACCACATTTACGGCAAGGTCGCCATAAATCCGGCAAGGCCGCCACAAATGCGGCAAGGTCGCCATATTCCCGGCAAGGTCGCCATAAATCCGGCAAGGTCGCCATAAATCCGGCAAGGTCGCCACAAATCCGGCAAGGTCGCCATAAATCCGGCAAGGTCGCCACAAATCCGGCAGAGTCGCCTATTTCCGGCGGTCGCCATAAATCCGAGACGGCCGCCACAAATCCGGCAATTTCGCCACATTTCCGGCAAGGTCGCAACAAATCGGCCAAGGTAGCCACAAATCCGACAAGGTCGCCATATTTCCAGCAAGGTCGCCATGAATCCGGCAGTCGCCACAAATCCGGGAAGGTAGCCATATTTCCGGCAAGGTCGCCATAAATCCGTCAAGGTCTCCAAAAATCCGGCAAGGTCGCCATATTTCCGGCAAGGTCGCCACAAATCCGGCAATGTCGCCATATTTCCGGCGGGGTCGCCATAAATCCGCAACGTCGCCACAAATCCGGCAAGGTGGCGACAAATCCGGCAAGGTCGCCACATTTCAATCAAGGTAGGCATAAATTCGGCAAGGTCGCCACAAATCCAGCAAGATCGCAACATTCCGGCAAGGTCGCCACAAATCCGGCAAGGTCACCACATTTGCGGCAAGGTCGCCATAAATCATGCAAGGCCGCCACAAATACGGCAAGGTCGCCACATCCCCGGCAAGGTCGCCATAAATCCGGCAAGGTCGTCACAAATCCGACAAGGTCGCCATAAATCCAGCAAGGTCGCCACATTTCCGGCAAGGTCGCCATATTTCCGGCAAGGTTGCCACAAATCCGGCAAGGTTGCCATATTTCCGGCAAGGTCGCCATAAATCCGGCAATGTCGCCACAAATCCGGCAAGGTATTGACGAATCCGGCAAGGTGGCGACAAATCCGGCAAGGTCGCCACATTTCAATCAAGGTAGCCATAAATTCGGCAATGTCGCCACAAATCCAGCAAGGTCGCCACAAATCCCGCAAGGTCGCCATAAATCAGGCAAGGTCGCCACAAATCCGGCAAGGTCGCCACATTTGCGGCAAGGTCGCCATAAATCCGTTAATGTCGCCACAAATACGGAAAGGTCGCCACAATTCCGGCCAGGTAGCCAGAAATCTGACAAGATCGCCACAAATCCTGGATGGTCGCCACATCGCCGGCAAGGTCGTCATAAATCCGGCTAGGGCGCCACAAATCCGTCAAGGTCGCCACATTTCAGGCAAGGTCGCCAGATTTCCGACAAGGTCGCCATAAATCCGGCAAGGCCGCCACAAATCCGACAAGGTCGCCATAAATCCGGCAAGGTCACCACATTTCCGGCAAGGTCGCCATAAATCCGGCAAGGTCGCCACAAATGCGGCAAGGTCGCCATATTCCCGGCAACGTCGCCATAAATCCGGCAAAGTCGCCATAAATCCGGCATGGTCGCCGTAAATCCTGCAAGGTCGCCACAAATCCCGCAAGGTCGCCATAAATCAGGCAAGGTCGCCACAAATCCGGCAAGGTCGCCACATTTGCGGCAAGGTCGCCATAAATCCGTTAATGTCGCCACAAATACGGAAAGGTCGCCACAATTCAGGCCAGGTCGCCAGAAATCTGACAAGATCGCCACAAATCCTGGATGGTCGCCACATCCCCGGCAAGGTCGCCATAAATCCCGCAAGGTCGCCACAAATCCGTCAAGGTCGCCACATTTCAGGCAAGGTCGTCAGATTTCCGGCAAGGTCGCCATAAATGCGGCAAGGCCGCCACAAATCCGACAAAGTCGCCATAAATCCGGCAAGGTCACCACATTTACGGCAAGGTCGCCATAAATCCGGCAAGGCCGCCACAAATGCGGCAAGGTCGCCATATTCCCGGCAAGGTCGCCATAAATCCGGCAAGGTCGCCATAAATCCGGCAAGGTCGCCATAAATCCGGCAAGGTCGCCACAAATCCGGCAAGGTCGCCATAAATCCGGCAAGGTGGCCACAAATCCGGCAGAGTCGCCTATTTCCGGCAAGGTCGCCATAAATCCGAGACGGCCGCCACAAATCCGGCAATTTCGCCACATTTCCGGCAAGGTCGCAACAAATCGGCCAAGGTCGCCACAAATCCGACAAGGTCGCCATATTTCCAGCAAGGTCGCCATGAATCCGGCAGTCGCCACAAATCCGGGAAGGTAGCCATATTTCCGGCAAGGTCGCCATAAATCCGTCAAGGTCTCCAAAAATCCGGCAAGGTCGCCATATTTCCGGCAAGGTCGCCACAAATCCGGCAATGTCGCCATATTTCCGGCGGGGTCGCCATAAATCCGCAACGTCGCCACAAATCCGGCAAGGTGGCGACAAATCCGGCAAGGTCGACACATTTCAATCAAGGTAGGCATAAATTCGGCAAGGTCGCCACAAATCCAGCAAGATCGCAACATTCCGGCAAGGTCGCCACAAATCCGGCAAGGTCACCACATTTGCGGCAAGGTCGCCATAAATCATGCAAGGCCGCCACAAATACGGCAAGGTCGCCACATCCCCGGCAAGGTCGCCATAAATCCGGCAAGGTCGTCACAAATCCGACAAGGTCTCCATAAATCCAGCAAGGTCGCCACATTTCCGGCAAGGTCGCCATATTTCCGGCAAGGTTGCCACAAATCCGGCAAGGTCGCCATATTTCCGGCAAGGTCGCCATAAATCCGGCAAGGTCGCCACAAATCCGGCAAGGTATTGACGAATCCGGCAAGGTGGCGACAAATCCGGCAAGGTCGCCACATTTCAATCAAGGTAGCCATAAATTCGGCAATGTCGCCACAAATCCAGCAAGGTCGCCACAAATCCCGCAAGGTCGCCATAAATCAGGCAAGGTCGCCACAAATCCGGCAAGGTCGCCACATTTGCGGCAAGGTCGCCATAAATCCGTTAATGTCGCCACAAATACGGAAAGGTCGCCACAATTCCGGCCAGGTAGCCAGAAATCTGACAAGATCGCCACAAATCCTGGATGGTCGCCACATCGCCGGCAAGGTCGCCATAAATCCGGCTAGGGCGCCACAAATCCGTCAAGGTCGCCACATTTCAGGCAAGGTCGCCAGATTTCCGGCAAGGTCGCCATAAATCCGGCAAGGCCGCCACAAATCCGACAAGGTCGCCATAAATCCGGCAAGGTCACCACATTTCCGGCAAGGTCGCCATAAATCCGGCAAGGTCGCCACAAATGCGGCAAGGTCGCCATATTCCCGGCAACGTCGCCATAAATCCGGCAAAGTCGCCATAAATCCGGCATGGTCGCCGTAAATCCTGCAAGGTCGCCACAAATCCGGCAAGGTCGCCATAAATCCGGCAAGGCCGCCACAAATCCGACAAGGTCGCCATAAATCCGGCAAGATCACCACATTTACGGCAAGGTCGCCATAAATCCGGCAAGGTCGCCACAAATGCGGCAAGGTCGCCATATTCCCGGCAAGGTCGCCATAAATCCGGCAAGGTCGCCATAAATCCGGCAAGGTCGCCATAAATCCGGCAAGGTCGCCACAAATCCGGCAAGGTCGCCATAAATCCGGCAAGGTCGCCACAAATCCGGCAGAGTCGCCTATTACCGGCAAGGTCGCCATAAATCCGAGACGGCCGCCACAAATCCGGCAAGTTCGCCACATTTCCGGCAAGGTCGCAACAAATCGGCCAAGGTCGCCACAAATCCGACAAGGTCGCCATATTTCTAGCAAGGTCGCCATGAATCCGGCAGTCGCCACAAATCCGGGAAGGTAGCCATATTTCCGGCAAGGTCGCCATAAATCCGTCAATGTCTCCAAAAATCCGGCAAGGTCGCCATATTTCCGGCAAGGTCGCCACAAATCCGGCAATGTCGCCATATTTCCGGCGGGGTCGCCATAAATCCGCAAGGTCGCCACAAATCCGGCAAGGTGGCGACAAATCCGGCAAGGTCCCCACATTTCAATCAAGGTAGGCATAAATTCGGCAAGGTCGCCACAAATCCAGCAAGGTCGCAACATTCCGGCAAGGTCGCCATGAATCCGTCAAGGTCGCCACAAGTCCGGCTAGGTCGCCACATTGCCGGCAAGGTCCCCATAAATCCGGCAAGGTCGCCACAAATCCCACAAGGTCGCCATAAATCCGGCAAGGTCGCCACAAATCCGGCAAGGTCACCACATTTGCGGCAAGGTCGCCATAAATCCTGCAAGGCCGCCACAAATACGGCAAGGTCGCCACATCCCCGGCAAGGTCGCCATAAATCCGGCAAGGTCGCCACAAATCCGTCAAGTTCGCCACATTTCAGGCAAGGTCCCCGCATTTCCGGCAACGTCGCCATAAATCCGGCAAGGTCGTCACAAATCCGACAAGGTCGCCATAAATCCGGCAAGGTCGCCACATTTCCGGCAAGGTCGCCATATTTCCGGCAAGGTTGCCACAAATCCGGCAAGGTCGCCATATTTCCGGCAAGGTCGCCATAAATCCGGCAAGGTCGCCACAAATCCGGCAAGGTAGCGACGAATCCGGCAAGGTGGCGACAAATCCGGCAAGGTCGCCACATTTCAATCAAGGTAGCCATAAATTCGGCAATGTCGCCACAAATCCAGCAAGGTCGCCACAAATCCCGCAAGGTCGCCATAAATCAGGCAAGGTCGCCACAAATCCGGCAAGGTCGCCACATTTGCGGCAAGGTCGCCATAAACCCGTTAATGTCGCCACAAATACGGAAAGGTCGCCACAATTCCGGCCAGGTCGCCAGAAATCTGACAAGATCGCCACAAATCCTGGATGGTCGCCACATCCCCGGCAAGGTCGCCATAAATCCGGCTAGGGCGCCACAAATCCGTCAAGGTCGCCACATTTCAGGCAAGGTCGCCAGATTTCCGGCAAGGTCGCCATAAATCCGGCAAGGCCGCCACAAATCCGACAAGGTCGCCATAAATCCGGCAAGGTCACCACATTTCCGGCAAGGTCGCCATAAATCCGGCAAGGTCGCCACAAATGCGGCAAGGTCGCCATATTCCCGGCAAGGTCGCCATAAATCCGGCAAAGCCGCCATAAATCCGGCATGGTCGCCGTAAATCCTGCAAGGTCGCCACAAATCCAGCAAGGTCGCCATAAATCCGGCAAGGTCGCCACAAATCCGGCAGAGTCGCCTATTTCCGGCAAGGTCGCCATAAATCCGACACGGCCGCCACAAATCCGGCAAGTTCGCCACATTTCCGGCAAGGTCGCAACAAATCGGCCAAGGTCGCCACAAATCCGACAAGGTCGCCATATTTCCGGCAAGGTCGCAACAAAACGGCCAAGGTCGTCACAAATCCGAGAAGGTCGCCATATTTCCGGCAAGGTCGCCATGAATCCGGCAAAGTCGCCACAAATCCGGGAAGGTAGCCATATTTCCGGCAAGGTCGCCATAAATCCGTCAAGGTCTCCAAAAATCCGGCAAGGTCACCATATTTCCGGCAAGATCGCCACAAATCCGGCAATGTCGCCATATTTCCGGCGGGGTCGCCATAAATCCGGCAAGGTCGCCACAAATCCGGCAAAGTGGCGACAAATCCGGCAAGGTCGCCACATTTCAATCAAGGTAGGCATAAATTCGGAAAGGTCGCCACAAATCCAGCAAGGTCGCAACATTCCGGCAAGGTCGCCATGAATCCGTCAAGGTCGCCACAAGTCCGGCTAGGTCGCCACATTGCCGGCAAGGTCCCCATATATCCGGCAATGTCGCCATAAATCCCACAAGGTCGCCATAAATCCGGCAAGGTCGCCACAAATCCGGCAAGGTCACCACATTTGCGGCAAGGTCGCCATAAATCCTGCAAGGTCGTCACAAATACGGCAAGGTCGCCACATCCCCGGCAAGGTCGCCATAAATCCGGCAATGTCGCCATAAATCCGGCATGGTCGCCATAAATCCTGCAAGGTCGCAACAAATCCGGCAAGGTCGCCATAAATCCGGCAAGGTCGCCACAAATCCGGCAGATTCG
Organism: Malacoraja senta; assembly: GCA_038087875.1. Lineage (NCBI taxonomy): Eukaryota > Metazoa > Chordata > Chondrichthyes > Rajiformes > Rajidae > Malacoraja > Malacoraja senta. The sequence continues at coordinate 10,769 of JAXLNO010003662.1, forward strand.
CCTATTTCCGGCAAGGTCGCCATAAATCCGACACGGCCGCCACAAATCCGGCAAGTTCGCCACGTTTCCGGCAAGGTCGCAACAAATCGGCCAAGGTCGCTACAAATCCGACAAGGTCGCCATATTTCCGGCAAGGTCGCCATGAATCCGGCAAAGTCGCCACAAATCCGGGAAGGTCGCCATATTTCCGGCAAGGTCGCCACAAATCCGGCAATGTCGCCATATTTCCGGCGAGGTCGCCATAAATCCGGCAAGGTCGCCACAAATCCGGCAAGGTCGCAACATTCCGGCAAGGTCGCCATGAATCCGGCAAGGTCGCCACAAGTCCGGCTAGGTCGCCACATTGCCGGCAAGGTCCCCATAAATCCGGCAAGGTCGCCACAAATCCCACAAGGTCGCCAAAAATCCGGGAAGGTCGCCACAAATCCGGCAAGGTCACCACATTTGCGGCAAGGTCGCCATAAATCCTGCAAGGTCGCCACAAATACGGCAAGGTCGCCACATCCCCGGCAAGGTCGCCATAAATCCGGCAAGGTCGCCACAAATCCGTCAAGTTCGCCACATTTCAGGCAAGGTCGCCGCATTTCCGGCAACGTCGCCATAAATCCGGCAAGGTCATCACAAATCCGACAAGGTCGCCATAAATCCGGCAAGGTCGCCACATTTCCGGCAAGGACGCCATAAATCCGGCAAGGTCGCCACAAATCCGGCAAGGTCGCCACATTTCCGGCAAGGTCGCCATATTTCCGGCAAGGTCGCCACAAATCCGACAAGGTCGCCATATTTCCGGCAAGGTCGCCATACATCCGGCAAGGTCGCCACAAATCCGGCAAGGTGGCGACAAATCCGGCAAGGTGGCGACAAATCCGGCAAGGTCGCCACATTTCAATCAAGGTAGCCATCAATTCGGCAAGGTCGCCACAAATCCAGCAAGGTCGCAACATTCCGGCAAGGTCGCCATAAATCCGGCATCGTCGCCATAAATCCGGCAAGGTCACCACATTTCCGGCAAGGTCGCCATGAATCCGGCAAGGTCGCCACAAGTCCGGCGAGGTCGCCACAGTGCCGGCAAGGTCGCCATAAATCCGGCAAGGTCGCCATAAATCAGGCAAAGTCGGCACAAATGCGGCAAGGTCGGCATATTTCTGGCAACGTCGCCATAAATCCGGCAAGGTCGCCACAAGTGCGGCAAGGTCGCCATATTTCCGGCAAGGTCGCAAAAAATCGGCCAAGGTCGCCTCAAATCCGACAAGGTCGCCATACTTCCGGCAAAGTCGCCATGAATCCGGCAAAGTCGCCAAAAATCCGGCAAGGTAGCCATATTTCCGGCAAGGTCGCCATAAATCCGTGAAGGTCGCCAAAAATCCGGCAAGATCGCCATATTTCCGGGAAGGTCGCCATAAATCCGGCAAGGTCGCCACAAATCCGGCAAGGTGGCGACAAATCCGGCAAGGTGGCGACAAATCCGGCAAGGCCGCCACATTTCAATCAAGGTAGCCATCAATTCGGCAAGGTCGCCACAAATCCAGCAAGGTCGCAACATTCCGTGCAAGGTCGCCATAAATCCGGCATCGTCGCCATAAATCCGGCAAGGTCACCATATTTCCGGCAAGGTCGCCATGAATCCGGCAAAGTCGCCACAAGTCCGGCGAGGTCGCCACAGTGCCGGCAAGGTCGCCATAAATCCGGCAAGGTCGCCATAAATAAGGCAAAGTCGGCACAAATGCGGCAAGGTCGGCATATTTCTGGCAAGGTCGCCATAAATCCGGCAAGGTCGCCACAAGTGCGGCAAGGTCGCCATATTTCCGGCAAGGTGGCAACAAATCGGCCAAGGTCGCCACAAATCCGACAAGGTAGCCATAGTTCCGGCAAGGTCGCCATGAATCCGGTAAAGTCACCACAAATCCGGCAAGGTAGCCATATATCCGGCAAGTTCGCCATAAATCCGTGAAGGTCGCCAAAAATCCGGCAAGGTCGCCATATTTCCGGCAAGGTCGCCACAAATCCGGCAATGTCGCCATATTTCCGGCAAGGTCGCCATAAATCCGGCAAGGTCGCCACAAATCCGGCAAGGTGGCGACAAATCCGGCAAGGTCGCCACATTTCAATCAAGGTAGCCATAAATCCGGCAAGGTCGCCACAAATCCGGCAAGGTCACCACATTTGCGGCAAGGTCGCCATAAATCCTGCAAGTTCGCCACAAATACGGCAAGGTCGCCACATCCCCGGCAAGGTCGCCATAAATCCGGCAAGGTCGCCACAAATCCGTCAAGGTCGCCACATTTCAGGCAAGGTCGCCGCAATTCCGGCAACGTCGCCATAAATCCGGCAAGGTCGTTTCAAATCCGACAAGGTCGCCATAAATCCGGCAAGGTCGCCACATTTCCGGCAAGGACGCCATAAATCCGGCAAGGTCGCCACAAATCCGGCATGGTCGCCAAATTTCCGGCAAGGTCGCCATATTTCCGGCAAGTTCGCCACAAATCCGGCAAGGTCGCCATATTTCCGGCAAGGTTGCAATAAATCCGACAATGTCGCCACAAATCCGGCATCCTCGCCACAAATCCGGAAAGGTCACCACATTTCCCGCAAGGTCGCCATGAATCCGGCAGGGTCGCCACAAGTCCGGCTAGTTCGCCACATTGCCGGCAAGGTCGCCATAAATCCGGCAAGGTCGCCACAAATCCCACAAGGTCGCCATAAATCCGTCAAGGTCGCCACAAATCCGGCAAAGTCACCACATTTGCGGCAAGGTCGCCATAAATCCTGTAAGGTCGCCACATATACGGCAAGGTCGCCACATCCCCGGGAAGGTCGCCATAAATCCGGCAAGGTCGCCACAAATCCGGCAAGGTCGCCACATTTCCGGCAAGGTCGCCTTAAATCCGGCAAGGTCGCCACAAATCCGGCAAGGTGGCGACAAATCCGGCAAGGTCGCCACATTTCAATCAAGGTAGGCATAAATTCGGCAAAGTCGCCACAAATCCACCAAGCTCGCAACATTCCGGCAAGGTCGCCATAAATCCGGCATCCTCGCCACAAATCCGGCAAGGTCACCACATTTCCGGCAAGGTCGCCATGAATCCGGCAGGGTCGCCACAAGTCCGGCTAGGTCGCCACATTTCCGGCAAGGTCGCCATAAATCCGGCAAGGTCGCCACAAATCCCACAAGGTCGCCATAAATCCGGCAAAGTCGCCACAAATCCGGCAAGGTCACCACATTTGCGGCAAGGTCGCCATAAATCCTGTGAGGTCGCCACAAATATGGAAAGGTCGCCACAATTCCGGCCAGGTCGCCAGAAATCTGACAAGATCGCCACAAATCCTCGATGGCGCCACATCCCCGGCAAGGTCGCCATAAATCCGGCAAGGTCGCCACAAATCCGTCAAGGTCGCCACATTTCAGGCAAGGTCGCCAGATTTCCGGTAAGGTCACCACATTTCCGGCAAGGTCGCCATAAATCCGGCAAGGTCGTCACAAATGCGGTAAGGTCGCATATTCCCGGCAAGGTCGCCTTAAATCCGGCAAAGTCGCCATAAATCCGGTATGGTCGCCATAAATCCTGCAAGGTCGCCACAAATCCGGCAAGGTCGCCATAAATCCGGCAAGGTCGCCACAAATCCGGCAGAGTCGCCTATTTCCGGCAAGGTCGCCACAAATCCGACACGGCCGCCACAAATCCGGCAAGTTCGCCACATTTCCGGCAAGGTCGCAACAAATCGGCCAAGGTCGCCACAAATCCGACAAGGTCGCCATATTTCCGGCAAGGTCGCCATGAATCCGGCAAAGTCGCCACAAATCCGGGCAGGTAGCCATATGTCCGGAAAGGTCGCCATAAATCCGTCAAGGTCTCCAAAAATCCGGCAAGGTCGCCATAAATCCGACAAGGTCGCCACAAATCCGGCAAGGTGGCGACAAATCCGGCAAGGTCGCCACATTTCAATCAAGGTAGCAATAAATTCGGCAAGTTCGCCACAAATCCAGCAAGGTCGCAACATTCCGGCAAGGTCGCCACGAATCCGGCAAGGTCGCCACAAGTCCGGCTAGGTCGCCACATTGCCGGCAAGGTCGCCACAAATCCCACAAGGTCGCCAAAAATCCTGCAAGGTCGCCACAAATACGGCAAGGTCGCCACATCGACGGCAAGGTCGCCATAAATCCGGCAAGGTCGCCACAAATCCGTCAAGTTCGCCGCATTTCAGGCAACGTCGCCATAAATCCGGCAAGGTCATCACAAATCCGACAAGGTCGCCATAAATCCGGCAAGGTCGCCACATTTCCGGCAAGGACGCCATAAATCCGGCATGGTCGCCACAAATCCGGCAAGGTCGCCACATTTACGGCAAGGTCGCCATATTTCCGGCAAGGTCGCCACAAATCCGGCAAGGTCGCCATATTTCCGGCAAGGTCGCCATAAATCCGGCAAGGTCGCCAAAAATCCGGGCAGGTAGCCATATTTCCGGCAAGGTGGCGACAAATCCGGCAAGGTCGCCACATTTCAATCAAGGTAGCCATCAATTCGGCAAGGTCGCCACAAATCCAGCAAGGTCGCAACATTCCGGCAAGGTCGCCATAAATCCGGTATCGTCGCCATAAATCCGGCAAGGTCACAACATTTCTGGCAAGGTCGCCATAAATCCGGCAAGGTCGCCACAAGTGCGGCAAGGTCGCCATATTTCCGGCAAGGTCGCAACAAATCGGCCAAGGTCGCCACAAATCCGACAAGGTCGCCATAGTTCCGGCAAGGTCGCCATGAATCCGGCAAAGTCGCTACAAATCCGGCAAGGTCGCCATAAATCCGGCAAGGTCGCCACAAATCCGGCAGAGTCGCCTATTTCCGGCAAGGTCGCCACAAATCCGACACGGCCCTCACAAATCCGGCAAGTTCGCCACATTTCCGGCAAGGTCGCAACAAATCGGCCAAGGTCGCCACAAATCCGACAAGGTCGCCATATTTCCGGCAAGGTCGCCATGAATCCGGCAAAGTCGCCACAAATACGGGCAGGTAGCCATATTTCCGGAAAGGTCGCCATAAATCCGTCAAGGTCTCCAAAAATCCGGCAAGGCCGCCATATTTCCGGCAAGGTCGCCACAAATCCGGCAATGTCGCCATATTTCCGGAGGGGTCGCCATAAATCCGACAAGGTCGCCACAAATCCGGCAAGGTGGCGACAAATCCGGCAAGGTCGCCACATTTCAATCAAGGTAGCAATAAATTCGGCAAGTTCGCCACAAATCCAGCAAGGTCGCAACATTCCGGCAAGGTCGCCACGAATCCGGCAAGGTCGCCACAAGTCCGGCTAGGTCGCCACATTGCCGGCAAGGTCGCCACAAATCCCACAAGGTCGCCAAAAATCCTGCAAGGTCGCCACAAATACGGCAAGGTCGCCACATCGACGGCAAGGTCGCCATAAATCCGGCAAGGTCGCCACAAATCCGTCAAGTTCGCCACATTTCAGGCAAGGTCGCCGCATTTCCGGCAACGTCGCCATAAATCCGGCAAGGTCATCACAAATCCGACAAGGTCACCATAAATCCGGCAAGGTCGCCACATTTCCGGCAAGGACGCCATAAATCCGGCATGGTCGCCACAAATCCGGCAAGGTCGCCACATTTACGGCAAGGTCGCCATATTTCCGGCAAGGTCGCCACAAATCCGGCAAGGTCGCCATATTTCCGGCAAGGTCGCCATAAATCCGGCAAGGTCGCCAAAAATCCGGGCAGGTAGCCATATTTCCGGCAAGGTGGCGACAAATCCGACAAGGTCGCCACATTTCAATCAAGGTAGCCATCAATTCGGCAAGGTCGCCACAAATCCAGCAAGGTCGCAACATTCCGGCAAGGTCGCCATAAATCCGGTATCGTCGCCATAAATCCTGCAAGGTCACAACATTTCTGGCAAGGTCGCCATAAATCCGGCTAAGTCGCCACAAGTGCGGCAAGGTCGCCATATTTCCGGCAAGGTCGCAACAAATCGGCCAAGGTCGCCACAAATCCGACAAGGTCGCCATAGTTCCGGCAAGGTCGCCATGAATCCGGCAAAGTCGCCACAAATCCGGCAAGGTAGCCATATTTCCGGCAAGGTCGCCATAAATCCGTGAAGGTCGCCAAAAATCCGGCAAGGTCGCCATATTTCCGGCAAGGTCGCCACAAATCCGGCAATGTCGCCATTTTCCGGCAAGGTCGCCATAAATCCGGCAAGGTCGCCACAATTCCGGCAAGGTGGCGACAAATCCGGCAAGGTCACCATATTTGCGGCAAGGTCGCCATAAACCCTGCAAGGTCGCCACAAATACGGCAAGTTCGCCACATCCCCGGCAAGGTCGCCATAAATCCGGCAAGGTCGCCACAAATCCGTCAAGGTCGCCACATTTCAGGCAAGGTCGCCGCATTTCCGGCAACGCCGCCATAAATCCGGCAAGGTCGTCTCAAATCCGACAAGGTCGCCATAAATCCGGCAAGGTCGCACCATTTCCAGCAAGGACGCCATAAATCCGGCAAGGTCGCCACAAATCCGGCATGGTCGCCACATTTCCGGCAAGGTCGCCATATTTCCGGCAAGGTCGCCACAAATCCGGCAAGGTCGCCATATTTCCGGCAAGGTCGCCATGAATCCGGCAGGGTCGCCATAAATCAGGCAAAGTCGGCACAAATGCGGCAAGGTCGGCACATTTCTGGCAAGGTCGCCATAAATCCGGCAAGGTCGCCACAAGTGCGGCAAGGTCGCCATATTTCCGGCAAGGTCGCAACAAATCGGCCAAGGTCGCAACAAATCCGACAAGGTCTCCATAGTTCCGGCAAGGTCGCCATGAATCCGGCAAAGTAGCCACAAATCCGGCAAGGTAGCCATATTTCCGGCAAGGTCGGCATAAATCCATGAAGGTCGCCAAAAATCCGGCAAGGTCGCCATATTTCCGGCAAGGTCGCCACAAATCCGGCAATGTCGCCATTTTCCGGCAACGTCGCCATAAATGCGGCAAGGTCGCCACAAATCTGGCAAGGTCACCACATTTCAATCAAGGTAGCCATCAATTCGGCAAGGTCGCCACAAATCCAGCAAGGTCGCAACATTGCAGCAAGGTCGCCATAAATCCGGCATCGTCGCCATAAATCCGGCAAGGTCACCACATTTCCGGCAAGGTCGCCATGAATCCGGCAAGGTCGCCACAAGTCCGGCGAGGTCGCCACAGTGCCGGCAAGGACGCCATAAATCCGGCAAGGTCGCCATAAATCAGGCAAGGTCGCCATGAATCCGGCAAAGTCGCCGCAAATCCGGCAAGGTAGCCATATTTCCGGCAAGGTCGCCATAAATCCGTGAAGGTCGCCAAAAATCCGGCAAGGTCGCCATATTTCCGGCAAGGTCGCCACAAATCCGGCAATGTCGCCATTTTCCGGCAAGGTCGCCATAAATCGGGCAAGGTCGCCACAAATCCGGCAAGGTGGCGACAAATCCGGCAAGGTCGCCACATTTCAATCAAGGTAGCCATAAATCCGGCAAGGTCGCCATAAATCCGGCAAGGTCGCCACAAATCCGGCAAGGTCAACACATTTGCGGCAAGGTCGCCATAAATCCTGCAAGGTCGCAACAAATACGGCAAGGTCGGCACATCCCCGGCAAGGTCGCCATAAATCCGGCAAGGTCGCCACAAATCCGTCAAGGTCGCCACATTTCAGGCAAGGTCGCATCATTTCCGGCAACGCCGCTATAAATCCGGCAAGGTCGTCTCAAATCCGACAAGGTCGCCATAAATCCGGCAAGGTCGCACCATTTCCAGCAAGGACGCCATAAATCCGGCAAGGTCGCCACAAATCCGGCATGGTCGCCACATTTCCGGCAAGGTCGCCATATTTCCGGCAAGGTCGCCACAAATCCGGCAAGGTCGCCATATTTCCGGCAAGGTCGCAATAAATCCGACAAGGTCGCCACAAATCCGGCATCCTCGCCACAAATCCGGCAAGGTCACCACATTTCCGGCAAGGTCGCCATGAATCCGGCAAGGTCGCCACAAGTCCGGCGAGGTCGCCACAGTGCCGGCAAGGACGCCATAAATCCGGCAAGGTCGCCACAAATCCGGCATGGTCGCCACATTTCCGGCAAGGTCGCCATATTTCCGGCAAGGTCGCCACAAATCCGGCAAGGTCGCCATATTTCCGGCAAGGTCGCAATAAATCCGACAAGGTCGCCACAAATCCGGCATCCTCGCCACAAATCCGGCAAGGTCACCACATTTCCGGCAAGGTCGCCATGAATCCGGCAGGGTCGCCATAAATCAGGCAAAGTCGGCACAAATGCGGCAAGGTCGGCATATTTCTGGCAACGTCGCCATAAATCCGGCAAGGTCGCCACAAGTGCGGCAAGGTCGCCATATTTCCGGCAAGGTCGCAACAAATCGGCCAAGGTCGCCACAAATCCGACAAGGTCGCCATAGTTCCGGCAAGGTCGCCATGAATCCGGCAAGGTCGCACCATTTCCAGCAAGGACGCCATAAATCCGGCAAGGTCGCCACAAATCCGGCATGGTCGCCACATTTCCGGCAAGGTCGCCATATTTCCGGCAAGGTCGCCACAAATCCGGCAAGGTCGCCATATTTCCGGCAAGGTCGCAATAAATCCGACAAGGTCGCCACAAATCCGGCATCCTCGCCACAAATCCGGCAAGGTCACCACATTTCCGGCAAGGTCGCCATGAATCCGGCAAGGTCGCCACAAGTCCGGCGAGGTCGCCACAGTGCCGGCAAGGACGCCATAAATCCGGCAAGGTCGCCACAAATCCGGCATGGTCGCCACATTTCCGGCAAGGTCGCCATATTTCCGGCAAGGTCGCCACAAATCCGGCAAGGTCGCCATATTTCCGGCAAGGTCGCAATAAATCCGACAAGGTCGCCACAAATCCGGCATCCTCGCCACAAATCCGGCAAGGTCACCACATTTCCGGCAAGGTCGCCATGAATCCGGCAAGGTCGCCACAAGTCCGGCGAGGTCGCCACAGTGCCGGCAAGGACGCCATAAATCCGGCAAGGTCGCCACAAATCCGGCAAGGTCGCCACATTTCAATCAAGGTAGCCATAAATCCGGCAAGGTCGCCATAAATCCGGCAAGGTCGCCACAAATCCGGCAAGGTCACCACATTTGCGGCAAGGTCGCCATAAATCCTGCAAGGTCGCAACAAATACGGCAAGGTCGCCACATCCCCGGCAAGGTCGCCATAAATCCGGCAAGGTCGCCACAAATCCGTCAAGGTCGCCACATTTCAGGCAAGGTCACCGCATTTCCGGCAACGCCGCTATAAATCCGGCAAGGTCGTCTCAAATCCGACAAGATCGCCATAAATCCGGCAAGGTCGCACCATTTCCAGCAAGGACGCCATAAATCCGGCAAGGTCGCCACAAATCGCCACAAGTGCGGCAAGGTCGCCATATTTCCTGCAAGGTCGCAACAAATCGGCCAAGGTCGCCACAAATCCGACAAGGTCGCCATAGTTCCGGCAAGGTCGCCATGAATCCGGCAAAGTCGCCACAAATCCGGCAATGTCGCCAAATTTCCGGCAAGGTCGCCATAAATCCATGAAGGTCGCCAAAATTCCGGCAAGGTCGCCATATTTCCGGCAAGGTCGCCACAAATCCGGCAAGGTCGCCATATTTCCGGCAAGGTCGCAATAAATCCGACAAGGTCGCCACAAATCCGGCATCCTCGCCACAAATCCGGCAAGGTCACCACATTTCCGGCAAGGTCGCCATGAATCCGGCAAGGTCGCCACAAGTCCGGCGAGGTCGCCACAGTGCCGGCAAGGACGCCATAAATCCGGCAAGGTCGCCACAAATCCGGCAAGGTCGCCACATTTCAATCAAGGTAGCCATAAATCCGGCAAGGTCGCCATAAATCCGGCAAGGTCGCCACAAATCCGGCAAGGTCACCACATTTGCGGCAAGGTCGCCATAAATCCTGCAAGGTCGCAACAAATACGGCAAGGTCGCCACATCCCCGGCAAGGTCGCCATAAATCCGGCAAGGTCGCCACAAATCCGTCAAGGTCGCCACATTTCAGGCAAGGTCACCGCATTTCCGGCAACGCCGCTATAAATCCGGCAAGGTCGTCTCAAATCCGACAAGATCGCCATAAATCCGGCAAGGTCGCACCATTTCCAGCAAGGACGCCATAAATCCGGCAAGGTCGCCACAAATCGCCACAAGTGCGGCAAGGTCGCCATATTTCCTGCAAGGTCGCAACAAATCGGCCAAGGTCGCCACAAATCCGACAAGGTCGCCATAGTTCCGGCAAGGTCGCCATGAATCCGGCAAAGTCGCCACAAATCCGGCAATGTCGCCAAATTTCCGGCAAGGTCGCCATAAATCCATGAAGGTCGCCAAAATTCCGGCAAGGTCGCCATATTTCCGGCAACGTCGCCACAAATCCGGCAATGTCGCCATTTTCCGGCAAGGTCGCCATAAATCCGGCAAGGTCGCCACAAATCCGGCAAGGTCGCCACATTTCAATCAAGGTAGCCATAAATCCGGCAAGGTCGCCACAAATCCGGCAAGGTCGCCACATTTCCGGCAAGGTCGCCATATTTCCGGCAAGGTCGCCACAAATCCGGCAAGGTCGCCATATTTCCGGCAAGGTCGCCATAAATCCGGCAAGGTCGTCACAAATCCGGCAAAGTGGCGACAAATCCGGCAAGGTGGCGACAAATCCGGCAAGGTCGCCACATTTCAATCAAGGTAGCCATCAATTCGGCAAGGTCGCCACAAATCCAGCAAGGTCGCAACATTCCAGCAAGGTCGCCATAAATCCGGCATCGTCGCCATAAATCCGGCAAGGTCACCACATTTCCGGCAAGGTCGCCATGAATCCGGCAAGGTCGCCACAAGTCCGGCGAGGTCGCCACAGTGCCGGCAAGGACGACATAAATCCGGCAAGGTCGCCATAAATCAGGCAAGGTCGCCATGAATCCGGCAAAGTCGCCACAAATCCGGCAAGGTAGCCATATTTCCGGCAAGGTCGCCATAAATCCGTGAAGGTCGCCAAAAATCCGGCAAGGTCGCCATATTTCCGGCAAGGTCGCCACAAATCCGGCAATGTCGCCATTTTCCGGCAAGGTCGCCATAAATCCGGCAAGGTCGCCACAAATCCGGCAAAGTGGCGACAAATCCGGCAAGGTCGCCACATTTCAATCAAGGTAGCCATAAATCCGGCAAGGTCGCCATAAATCCGGCAAGGTCGCCACAAATCCGGCAAGGTCTGCACAAATGCGGCAAGGTCGGCATATTTCTGGCAAGGTCGCCATAAATCCGGCAAGGTCGCCACAAGTGCGGCAAGGTCGCCATATTTCCGGCAAGGTCGCAACAAATCAGGCAAGGTCGCCGCATTTCCGGCAACGTCGCCATAAATCCGGCAAGGTCGTCACAAACCCGACAAGGTCGCCATAAATCCGGCAAGTTCGCCACATTTCCGGCAAGGGCGCCATAAATCCGGCCAGGTCGCCACAAATCCGACAAGGTCGCCACATTTCCGGCAAGGTCGCTATATTTCCGGCAAGGTCGCCACAATCCGGCAAGGTCGCCATATTTCCGGCAAGGTCGCCATAAATCCAGCAAGGTCGCCACAAATCCGGCAAGGTGGCGACAAATCCGGCAAGGTGGCGACAAATCCGGCAAGGTCGCCACATTTCAATCAAGGTAGCCATAAATCCGGCAAGGTCGCCATAAATCAGGCAAAGTCGGCACAAATGCGGCAAGGTCGGCATATTTCCGGCAAGGTCGCAACAAATCAGGCAAGGTCGCCGCATTTCCGGCAACGTCGCCATAAATCCGGCAAGGTCGTCACAAATCCGACAAGGTCGCCATAAATCCGGCAAGGTCGCCACATTTCCGGCAAGGGCGCCATAAATCCGGCCAGGTCGCCACAAATCCGACAAGGTCGCCACATTTCCGGCAAGGTCGCCATATTTCCGGCAAGGTCGCCACAAATCCGGCAAGGTCGCCATATTTCCGGCAAGGTCGCCATAAATCCAGCAAGGTCGCCACAAATCCGGCAAGGTGGCGACAAATCCGGCAAGGTGGCGACAAATCCGGCAAGGTCGCCACATTTCAATCAAGGTAGCCATAAATCCGGAAAGGTCGCCATAAATCAGGCAAAGTCGGCACAAATGCGGCAAGGTCGGCATATTTCTGGCAAGGTCGCCATAAACCTGGCAAGGTCGCCACGAATGCGGCAAGGTCGCCATATTCCCGGCAAGGTCGCCATAAATCCGGCAAGGTCGCCACAAATCCGGCAAGGTCGCCACATTTCCGGCAAGGTCGCCATATTTCCGGCAAGGTCGCCATAAATCCGGCAAGGTCGCCATATTTCCGGCAAGGACGCAATAAATCCGGCAAGGTCGCCACAAATCCGGCAAGGTCGCCACATTTCCGGCAAGGTCGCCATATTTCCGGCAAGGTCGCCACAAATCCGGCAAGGTCGCCATATTACCGGCAAGGTCGCCATAAATCCGGCAAGGTCGCCACAAATCCGGCAAGGTGGCGACAAATCCGGCAAGGTCGCCACATTTCAATCAAGGTAGCCATAAATTCGGAAAGGTCGCCACAAATCCAGCAAGGTCGCAACATTCCGGCAAGGTCGCCATAAATCCGGCATCGTCGCCATAAAGCCGGCAAGGTCACCACATTTCCGGCAAGGTCGCCATGAGTCCGGCAAGGTCGCCACAAGTCCGGCTAGGTCGCCACATTGCCGGCAAGGTCGCCATAAATCCGGCAAGGTCGCCACAAATTCCACAAGGTCTCCATAAATCCGGCAAGGTCGCCACAAATCCGGCAAGGTGGCGACAAATCCGGCAAGGTCGCCACATTTCAATCAAGGTAGCCATAAATTCGGCAAGGTCGCCACAAATCCAGCAAGGTCGCAACATTCCCGGAAGGTCGCCATAAATCCGGCAAGGTCGCCACAAATCCGTCAAGTTCCCCACATTTCAGGCAAGGTCGCCGCATTTCCGGCAACGTCGCCATAAATCCGGCAAGGTCGTCATAAATCCAACAAGGTGGCGCCAAATCCGGCAAGGTCGCCACATTTCAATCAAAGGAGCCATAAATTCGGAAAGGTCGCCACAAATCCAGCAAGGTCGCAACATTCCGGCAAGGTCGCCATAAATCCGGCAAGGTCGCTACAAATCCGGCAAGGTCACCACATTTGCGGCAAGGTCGCCATAAATCCTGCAAGGTCGCCACATTTCAGGCAAGGTCGCCGCATTTCCGGCAACGTCGCCATAAATCCGGCAAGGTCGTCTCAAATCCGACAAGGTCGCCATAAACCCGGCAAGGTCGCCACATTTCCGGCAAGGACGCCAAAAATCCGGCAAGGTCGCCACAAATCCGGCAAGGTCGCCACATTTCCGACAAGGTCGCCACAAATCCGGCAATGTCGCCATATTTCCGGCAAGGTCGCCATAAATCCGGTAAGATCGCCACAAATCCGGCAAGGTGGCGACAAATCCGGCAAGGTCGCCACATTTCAATCAAGGTATGCATACATTCGGCAAGGTCGTCACAAATCCAGCAAGGTCGCAACATTCCGGCAAGGTCGCCATAAATCCGGCATCCTCGCCACAAATCCGGCAAGGTCAACACATTTCCGGCAAGGTCGCCATAAATCCGGCAAGGTCACCACATTTCCGGCAAGGTCGCCATGAATCCCGCAAGGTCGCCACAAGTCAGGCTAGGTCGCCACATTGCCGGCAAGGTCGCCATAAATCCGGCAAGGTCGCCACAAATCCCACAAGGTCTCCATAAATCCGGCAAGGTCGCCACAAATCCGGCAAGGTGGCGACAAATCCGGCAAGGTCGCCACATTTCAATCAAGGTTGCCATAAATTCGGCAAGGTCGCCACAAATCCAGCAAGGTCGCAACATTCCCGCAAGGTCGCCATAAATCCGGCAAGGTCGCCACAAATCCGTCAAGTTCCCCACATTGCAGGCAAGGTCGCCGCATTTCCGGCAACGTCGCCATAAATCCGGCAAGGTCGCCATAAATCCGGCATCGTCGCCATAAATCCGGCAAGGTCACCACATTTCCGGCAAGGTCGCCATGAATCCGGCAAGGTCGCCACAAGTTCGGCTAGGTCGCCACATTGCCGGCAAAGTCGCCATAAATCCGGCAAGGTAGCCACAAATCCCACAAGGTCTCCATAAATGCGGCAAGGTCGCCACAAATCCGGCAAGGTCACCACCTTTGCGGCAAGGTCGCCATAAATCCTGCAAGGTCGCCACAAATACGGCAAGGTCGCCACATCCCCGGCAAGGTCGCCATAAATCCGGCAAGGTCGCCATAAATCCGTCAAGGTCGCCACATTTCAGGCAAGGTCGCCGCATTTCCGGCAACGTCGCCATAAATCCGGCAAGGTCGTCTCAAATCCGACAAGGTCGCCATAAACCCGGCAAGGTCGCCACATTTCCGGCAAGGACGCCAAAAATCCGGCAAGGTCGCCACAAATCCGGCAAGGTCGCCACATTTCCGACAAGGTCGCCACAAATTTGGCAATGTCGCCATATTTCCGGCAAGGTCGCCATAAATCCGGTAAGATCGCCACAAATCCGGCAAGGTGGCGACAAATCCGGCAAGGTCGCCACATTTCAATCAAGGTATGCATACATTCGGCAAGGTCGTCACAAATCCAGCAAGGTCGCAACATTCCGGCAAGGTCGCCATAAATCCGGCATCATCGCCACAAATCCGGCAAGGTCAACACATTTCCGGCAAGGTCGCCATGAATCCGGCAGGGTCGCCACAAGTCCGGCTAGGTCGGCACATTGCCGGCAAGGTCGCCATATTTCCGGCAAGGTCGCCACAAATCCGGCAAGGTGGCGACAAATCCGGCAAGGTCGCCACATTTCAATCAAGGTAGCCATAAATTCGGCAAGGTCGCCACAAATCCAGCAAGGTCGCAACATTCCCGCAAGGTCGCCATATATCCGGCAAGGTCGCCACAAATCCGTCAAGTTCCCCACATTTCAGGCAAGGTCGCCGCATTTCCGGCAACGTCGACATAAATCCGGCAAGGTCGTCACAAATCCGACAAGGTCGCCATAAATCCGGCAAGGTCGCCATATTTCCGGCAAGGACGCAATAAATCCGGCAAGGTAGCCACAAATCCGGCAAGTTCGCCACATTTCAGGCAAGGTCGCCGCATTTCCGGCAACGTTGCCATAAATCCGGCAAGGTCGTCACAAATCCGACAAGGTCGCCATAAATCCGGCAAGGTCGCCACATTTCCGGCAAGGGCGCCATAAATCCGGCAAGGTCGCCACAAATCCGGCAAGGTCGCCACATTTCCGGCAAGGTCGCCATATTTCCGGCAAGGTCGCCACAAATCCGGCAAGGTCGCCATATTTCCGGCAAGGTCGCCATAAATCCAGCAAGGTCGCCACAAATCCGCCAAGGTGGCGACAAATCCGGCAAGGTGGCGACAAATCCGGCAAGGTCGCCACATTTCAATCAAGGTAGCCATAAATCCGGCAAGGGCGCCATAAATCAGGCAAAGTCGGCACAAATGCGGCAAGGTCGGCATATTTCTGGCAAGGTCGCCATAAACCCGGCAAGGTCGCCACGAATGCGGCAAGGTCGCCATATTCCCGGCAAGGTCGCTATAAATCCGGCAAGGTCGCCACAAATCCGGCAAGGTCGCCACATTTCCGGCAAGGTCGCCATATTTCCGGCAAGGTCGCCATAAATCCGGCAAGGTCGCCATATTTCCGGCAAGGACGCAATAAATCCGGCAAGGTCGCCACAAATCCGGCAAGGTCGCCACATTTCCGGCAAGGTCGCCATATTTCCGGCAAGGTCGCCACAAATCCGGCAAGGTCGCCATATTACCGGCAAGGTCGCCATAAATCCGGCAAGGTCGCCACAAATCCGGCAAGGTGGCGACAAATCCGGCAAGGTCGCCACATATCAATCAAGGTAGCCATAAATTCGGCAAGGTCGCCACAAATCCAGCAAGGTCGCAACATTCCGGCAAGGTCGCCATGAATCCGGCATCGTCGCCATAAATCCGGCAAGGTCACCACATTTCCGGCAAGGTCGCCATGAATCCGGCAAGGTCGCCACAAGTCCGGCTAGGTCGCCACATTGCCGGCAAAGTCGCCATAAATCCGGCAAGGTTGCCACAAATCCCACAAGGTCCCCATAAATCCGGCAAGGTCGCCACAAATCCGGCAAGGTCAAAACATTTGCGGCAAGGTCGCCATAAATCCTGCAAGGTCGCCACAAATACGGCAAGGTCGCCACATCCCCGGCAAGGTCGCCATAAATCCGGCAAGGTCGCCATAAATCCGTCAAGGTCGCCACATTTCAGGCAAGTTCGCCGCATTTCCGGCAACGTCGCCATAAATCCGGCAATGTCGTCTCAAATCCGACAAGGTCACCATAAACCCGCCAAGGTCGCCACATTTCCGGCAAGGACGCCAAAAATCCGGCAAGGTCGCCACAAATCCGGCAAGGTCGCCACAAATCCGGCAATGTCGCCATATTTCCGGCAAGGTCGCCATAAATCCGGTAAGATCGCCACAAATCCGGCAAGGTGGCGACAAATCCGGCAAGGTCGCCACATTTCAATCAAGGTATGCATACATTCGGCAAGGTCGTCACAAATCCAGCAAGGTCGCAACATTCCGGCAAGGTCGCCATAAATCCGGCATCCTCGCCACAAATCCGGCAAGGTCACCACATTTCCGGCAAGGTCGCCATGAATCCGGCAGGGTCGCCACAAGTCCGGCTAGGTCGCCACATTGCCGGCAAGGTCGCCATAAATCCGGCAAGGTCGCCACAAATCCCACAAGGTCGCCATAAATCCGGCAAGGTCGCCACAAATCCGGCAAGGTCACCGCATTTCCGGCAACGTCGCCATAAATCCGGCAAGGTCGTCTCAAATCCGACAAGGTCGCCATAAACCCGCCAAGGTCGCCACATTTCCGGCAAGGACGCCAAAAATCCGGCAAGGTCGCCACAAATCCGGCAAGGTCGCCACATTTCCGACAAGGTCGCCACAAATCCGGCAATGTCGCCATATTTCCGGCAAGGTCGCCATAAATCCGGTAAGATCGCCACAAATCCGGCAAGGTGGCGACAAATCCGGCAAGGTCGCCACATTTCAATCAAGGTATGCATACATTCGGCAAGGTCGTCACAAATCCAGCAAGGTCGCAACATTCCGGCAAGGTCGCCATAAATCCGGCATCCTCGCCACAAATCCAGCAAGGTCACCACATTTCCGGCAAGGTCGCCATGAATCCGGCAGGGTCGCCACAAGTCCGGCTAGGTCGCCACATTGCCGGCAAGGTCGCCATAAATCCGGCAAGGTCGCCACAAATCCCACAAGGTCGCCATAAATCCGGCAAGGTCGCCACAAAGCCGGCAAGGTCACCACATTTCCGGCAAGGACGCCATAAATCCGGCAAGGTCGCCACAAATCCGGCAAGATCGCCACATTTCCGGCAAGGTCGCCATATTTCCGGCAAGGTCGCCACAAATCCGGCAAGGTCGCCACATTTCAGGCAAGGTCGCCGCATTTCCGGCAACGTCGCCAGAAATCCGGCAAGGTCGTCTCAAATCCGACAAGGTCGCCATAAATCCGGCAAGGTCGCGATATTTCCTGCAAGGTCGCCACAAATCCGGCAAGGTCGCCATATATCCGGCAAGGTCGCCATAAATCCGGCAAGGTCGCCACAAATCCGGCAAGGTGGCGACAAATCCGGCAAGGTCGCCACATTTCAATCAATGTAGCCATAAATTCGGCAAGGTCGCCACAAATCCAGCAAGGTCGCAACATTCCGGCAAGGTCGCCATAAATCCCGCATCCTCGCCACAAATCCGGAAGGTCACCACATTTCCGGCAAGGTCGCCATGAATCTGGCAGGGTCGCCACAAGTCCGGCTAGGTCGCCACAATGCCGGCAAGGTCGCCATAAATCCGGCAAGGCCGCCACAAATCACACAAGGTCGCCATAAATGCGGCAAGGTCGCCACAAATCCGGCAAGGTCACCACATTTGCGGCAAGGTCGCCATAAATCTTGCAAGGTCGCCACAAATACGGCAAGGTCGCCACATCCCCGGCAAGGTCGCCGTAAATCCGGCAAGGTCGCCACAAATCCATCAAGGTCGCCACATTTCAGGCAAGGTCGCCGCATTTCCGGCAACGTCGCCATAAATCCGGCAAGGTCGTCTCAAAGTCGGCACAAATGCGGCAAGGTCGGCATATTTCTGGCAAGGTCGCCATAAACCCGGGAAGGTCGCCACGAATGCGGCAAGGTCGCCATATTCCCGGCAAGGTCGCCATAATTCCGGCAAGGTCGCCACAAATCCGGCAAGGTCGCCACATTTCAGGCAAGGTCGCCGCATTTCCGGCAACGTCGCCAGAAATCCGGCAAGGTCGTCTCAAATCCGACAAGGTCGCCATAAATCCGGCAAGGTCGCGATATTTCCTGCAAGGTCGCCACAAATCCGGCAAGGTCGCCATATATCCGGCAAGGTCGCCATAAATCCGGCAAGGTCGCCACAAATCCGGCAAGGTGGCGACAAATCCGGCAAGGTCGCCACATTTCAATCAATGTAGCCATAAATTCGGCAAGGTCGCCACAAATCCAGCAAGGTCGCAACATTCCGGCAAGGTCGCCATAAATCCCGCATCCTCGCCACAAATCCGGAAGGTCACCACATTTCCGGCAAGGTCGCCATGAATCCGGCAGGGTCGCCACAAGTCCGGCTAGGTCGCCACAATGCCGGCAAGGTCGCCATAAATCCGGCAAGGCCGCCACAAATCCCACAAGGTCGCCATAAATGCGGCAAGGTCGCCACAAATCCGGCAAGGTCACCACATTTGCGGCAAGGTCGCCATAAATCTTGCAAGGTCGCCACAAATACGGCAAGGTCGCCACATCCCCGGCAAGGTCGCCGTAAATCCGGCAAGGTCGCCACAAATCCATCAAGGTCGCCACATTTCAGGCAAGGTCGCCGCATTTCCGGCAACGTCGCCATAAATCCGGCAAGGTCGTCTCAAAGTCGGCACAAATGCGGCAAGGTCGGCATATTTCTGGCAAGGTCGCCATAAACCCGGGAAGGTCGCCACGAATGCGGCAAGGTCGCCATATTCCCGGCAAGGTCGCCATAAATCCGGCAAGGTCGCCACAAATCCGGCAAGGTCGCAACATTTCCGGCAAGGTCGCAACAAATCGGCCAAGGTCGTCACAAATCCGACAAGGTCGCCATATTTCCGGCAAGGTCGCCATGAATCCGGCAAAGTCGCCACAAATCCGGCAAGGTAGCCATATTTCCGGTAAGGTCGCCATAAATCCGTTAAGTTCTCCAAAAATCCGGGAAGGTCGCCATATTTCCGGGAAGGTCGTAACAAATCCGGCAATGTCGCCATATTTCCGGCAAGGTCGCCATATTTCCGGCAAGGTCGCCATAAATCCGACAAGGTCGCCACAAATCCGGCAAGGTGGCGACAAATCCGGCAAGGTCGCCACATTTCAATCAAGGTAGCCATAAATTCGCAAGGTCGCCACAAATCCAGCAAGTTCGCAACATTCCCGCAAGGGCGCCATAAATCCGGCAACGTCGCCATAAATCCGGCAAGGTCGTCACAAATCCGACAAGGTCGCCATAAATCCGGCAAGGTCGCCATATTTCCGGCAAGGACGCAATAAATCCGGCAAGGTCGCCACAAATCCGGCAAGTTCGCCACATTTCAGGCAAGGTCGCCGCATTTCCGGCAACGTCGCCATGAATCCGGCAAGGTCGTCACAAATCCGACAAGGTCGCCATAAACCGGCAAGGTCGCCACATTTCCGGCAAGGGCGCCATAAATCCGGCAAGGTCGCCACAAATCCGGCAAGGTCGCCACATTTCCGGCAAGGTCGCCATATTTCCGGCAAGGTCGCCACAAATCCGGCAAGGTCGCCATATTTCCGGCAATGTCGCCATAAATCCAGCAAGGTCGCCACAAATCCGGCAAGGTGGCGACAAATCCGGCAAGGTGGCGACAAATCAGGCAAGGTCGCCACATTTCAATCAAGGTAGCCATAAATCCGGCAAGGTCGCCATAAATCAGGCAAAGTCGGCACAAATGCGGCAAGGTCGGCATATTTCTGGCAAGGTCGCCATAAACCCGGCAAGGTCGCCACGAATGCGGCAAGGTCGCCATATTCCCGGCAAGGTCGCCATAAATCCGGCAAGGTCGCCACAAATCCGGCAAGGTCGCAACATTTCCGGCAAGGTCGCAACAAATCGGCCAAGGTCGTCACAAATCCGACAAGGTCGCCATATTTCCGGCAAGGTCGCCATGAATCCGGCAAAGTCGCCACAAATCCGGCAAGGTAGCCATATTTCCGGCAAGGTCGCCATAAATCCGTCAAGTTCGCCAAAAATACGGCAAGGTCGCCACATCCCCGGCAAGGTCGCCGTAAATCCGGCAAGGTCGCCACAAATCCATCAAGGTCCGCCACATTTCAGGCAAGGTCGCCGCATTTCCGGCAACGTCGCCATAAATCCGGCAAGGTCGTCTCAAAGTCGGCACAAATGCGGCAAGGTCGGCATATTTCTGGCAAGGTCGCCATAAACCCGGGAAGGTCGCCACGAATGCGGCAAGGTCGCCATATTCCCGGCAAGGTCGCCATAAATCCGGCAAGGTCGCCACAAATCCGGCAAGGTCGCAACATTTCCGGCAAGGTCGCAACAAATCGGCCAAGGTCGTCACAAATCCGACAAGGTCGCCATATTTCCGGCAAGGTCGCCATGAATCCGGCAAAGTCGCCACAAATCCGGCAAGGTAGCCATATTTCCGGCAAGGTCGCCATAAATCCGTTAAGTTCGCCAAAAATCCGGGAAGGTCGCCATATTTCCGGGAAGGTCGTAACAAATCCTGCAATGTCGCCATATTTCCGGCAAGGTCGCCATATTTCCGGCAAGGTCGCCATAAATCCGACAAGGTCGCCACAAATCCGGCAAGGTGGCGACAAATCCGGCAAGGTCGCCACATTTCAATCAAGGTAGCCATAAATTCGGCAAGGTCGCCACAAATCCAGCAAGATCGCAACATTCCCGCAAGGGCGCCATAAATCCGGCAACGTCGCCATAAATCCGGCAAGGTCGTCACAAATCCGACAAGGTCGCCATAAATCCGGCAAGGTCGCCATATTTCCGGCAAGGACGCAATAAATCCGGCAAGGTCGCCACAAATCCGGCAAGTTCGCCACATTTCAGGCAAGGTCGCCGCATTTCCGGCAACGTCGCCATGAATCCGGCAAGGTCGTCACAAATCCGACAAGGTCGCCATAAACCGGCAAGGTCGCCACATTTCCGGCAAGGGCGCCATAAATCCGGCAAGGTCGCCACAAATCCGGCAAGGTCGCCACATTTCCGGCAAGGTCGCCATATTTCCGGCAAGGTCGCCACAAATCCGGCAAGGTCGCCATATTTCCGGCAATGTCGCCATAAATCCAGCAAGGTCGCCACAAATCCGGCAAGGTGGCGACAAATCCGGCAAGGTGGCGACAAATCAGGCAAGGTCGCCACATTTCAATCAAGGTAGCCATAAATCCGGCAAGGTCGCCATAAATCAGGCAAAGTCGGCACAAATGCGGCAAGGTCGGCATATTTCTGGCAAGGTCGCCATAAACCCGGCAAGGTCGCCACGAATGCGGCAAGGTCGCCATATTCCCGGCAAGGTCGCCATAAATCCGGCAAGGTCGCCACAAATCCGGCAAGGTCGCAACATTTCCGGCAAGGTCGCAACAAATCGGCCAAGGTCGTCACAAATCCGACAAGGTCGCCATATTTCCGGCAAGGTCGCCATGAATCCGGCAAAGTCGCCACAAATCCGGCAAGGTAGCCATATTTCCGGCAAGGTCGCCATAAATCCGTCAAGTTCGCCAAAAATACGGCAAGGTCGCCACATCCCCGGCAAGGTCGCCGTAAATCCGGCAAGGTCGCCACAAATCCATCAAGGTCGCCACATTTCAGGCAAGGTCGCCGCATTTCCGGCAACGACGCCATAAATCCGGCAAGGTCGTCTCAAAGTCGGCACAAATGCGGCAAGGTCGGCATATTTCTGGCAAGGTCGCCATAAACCCGGGAAGGTCGCCACGAATGCGGCAAGGTCGCCATATTCCCGGCAAGGTCGCCATAAATCCGGCAAGGTCGCCACAAATCCGGCAAGGTCGCAACATTTCCGGCAAGGTCGCAACAAATCGGCCAAGGTCGTCACAAATCCGACAAGGTCGCCATATTTCCGGCAAGGTCGCCATGAATCCGGCAAAGTCGCCACAAATCCGGCAAGGTAGCCATATTTCCGGCAAGGTCGCCATAAATCCGTTAAGTTCGCCAAAAATCCGGGAAGGTCGCCATATTTCCGGGAAGGTCGTAACAAATCCGGCAATGTCGCCATATTTCCGGCAAGGTCGCCATATTTCCGGCAAGGTCGCCATAAATCCGACAAGGTCGCCACAAATCCGGCAAGGTGGCGACAAATCCGGCAAGGTCGCCACATTTCAATCAAGGTAGCCATAAATTCGGCAAGGTCGCCACAAATCCAGCAAGTTCGCAACATTCCCGCAAGGGCGCCATAAATCCGGCAACGTCGCCATAAATCCGGCAAGGTCGTCACAAATCCGACAAGGTCGCCATAAATCCGGCAAGGTCGCCATATTTCCGGCAAGGACGCAATAAATCCGGCAAGGTCGCCACAAATCCGGCAAGTTCGCCACATTTCAGGCAAGGTCGCCGCATTTCCGGCAACGTCGCCATGAATCCGGCAAGGTCGTCACAAATCCGACAAGGTCGCCATAAATCCGGCAAGGTCGCCACATTTCCGGCAAGGGCGCCATAAATCCGGCAAGGTCGCCACAAATCCGGCAAGGTCGCCACATTTCCGGCAAGGTCGCCATATTTCCGGCAAGGTCGCCACAAATCCGGCAAGGTCGCCATATTTCCGGCAAGGTCGCCATAAATCCAGCAAGGTCGCCACAAATCCGGCAAGGTGGCGACAAAATCCGGCAAGGTGGCGACAAATCAGGCAAGGTCGCCACATTTCAATCAAGGTAGCCATAAATCCGGCAAGGTCGCCATAAATCAGGCAAAGTCGGCACAAATGCGGCAAGGTCGGCATATTTCTGGCAAGGTCGCCATAAACCCGGCAAGGTCGCCACGAATGCGGCAAGGTCGCCATATTCCCGGCAAGGTCGCCATAAATCCGGCAAGGTCGCCACAAATCCGGCAAGGTCGCAACATTTCCGGCAAGGTCGCAACAAATCGGCCAAGGTCGTCACAAATCCGACAAGGTCGCCATATTTCCGGCCAGGTCGCCATGAATCCGGCAAAGTCGCCACAAATCCGGCAAGGTAGCCATATTTCCGGCAAGGTCGCCATAAATCCGTCAAGTTCGCCAAAAATCCGGGAAGGTCGCCATATTTCCGTGAAGGTCGCCACAAATCCGGCAATGTCGCCATATTTCCGCCAAGGTCGCCATATTTCCGGCAAGGTCGCCATATATCCTACAAGGTCGCCACAAATCCGGCAAGGTGGCGACAAATCCGGCAAGGTCGCCACATTTTCAATCAAGGTAGCCATAAATTCGGCAAGGTCGCCACAAATCCAGCAAGGTCGCAACATTCACGCAAGGTCGCCATAAATCCGGCAAGGTCGCCACAAATCCGTCAAGTTCCCCACATTTCAGGCAAGGTCGCCGCTTTTCCGGCAACGTCGCCATAAATCCGGCAAGGTCGTCACAAATCCGACAAGGTCGCCATAAATCCGGCAAGGTCGCCATATTTCCGGCAAGGACGCAATAAATCCGGCAAGGTCGCCACAAATCCGGCAAGGTCGCCACATTTCCGGCAAGGTCGCCATATTTCCGGCAAGGTCGCCATAAATCCGGCAAGGTCGCCATATTTCCGGCAAGGACGCAATAAATCCGGCAAGGTCGCCACAAATCCGGCAAGGTCGCCACATTTCGGCAAGGTCGCCATATTTCCGGCAACGTCGCCACAAATCCGGCAAGGTCGCCATATTTCCGGCAAGGTCGCCATAAATCCGGCAAGGTCGCCACAAAACCGGCAAGGTGGCGACAAATCCGGCACGGTCGCCACATTTCAATCAAGGTAGCCATGAATTCGGAAAGGTCGCCACAAATCCAGCAAGGTCGCAACATTCCGGCAAGGTCGCCATAAATCCGGCATCGTCGCCATACATCCGGCAAGGTCACCACATTTCCGGCAAGGTCGCCATGAATCCGGCAAAGTCGTCACAAATCCCACAAGGTCTCCAAAAATCCGGCAAGGTCGCCACAATCCGGCAAGGTGGCGACAAATCCGGCAAGGTCGCCATAAATCCGGCATGGTCGCCACAAATCCGTCAAGTTACCCACATTTCAGGCAAGGTCGCCGCATTTCCGGCAACGTCGCCATAAATCCGGCAAGGTCGTCATAAATCCCAACAAGGTCGCCATATTTCCGGCAAGGACGCCATAAATCCGGCAAGGTCGCCACAAATCCGGCAAGGTCGCCACATTTCCGGCAAGGTCGCCATATTTCCGGCAAGGTCGCCACAAATCCGGCAAGGTCGCCATATTTCCTGCAAGGTCGCCATAAATCCGGCAAGGTCGCCACAAATCCGGCAAGGTGGCGACAAATCCGGCAAGGTCGCCACATTTCAATCAAGGTAGCCGTAAATTCGGAAAGGTCGCCACAAATCCAGCAAGGTCGCAACATTCCGGCAAGGTCGCCATAAATCCGGCATCGTCGCCATAAATCCGGCAAGGTCACCACATTTCCGGCAAGGTCGCCACAAATCCGGCAAGGTCACCACCTTTGCGGCAAGGTCGCCATAAATCCTGCAAGGTCGCCACAAATACGGCAAGGTCGCCATAAATCCGGCAAGGTCGCCACAAATCCGGCAAGGTCGCCAGATTTCCGGCCAGGTCACCATAAATCCGGCAAGGTCGCCACAAATCCGGCAAGGTGGCGTCAAATCCGGCAAGGTCGCCACATTTCAAACAAGGTAGCCATAAATTCGGCAAGGTCGCGTCAAATCCGGCAAGGTCGCCACAAGTCCGGCTAGGTCGCCACATTTCCGGCAAGGTCGCCATGAATCCGGCAAGGTCGCCACAAATCCCACAAGGTCTCCATAAATCCGGCAAGGTCGCCACAAATCCGGCAAGGTGGCGACAAATCCGGCAAGGTCGCCACATTTCAATCAAGGTAGCCATAAATTCGGCAAGGTCGCCACAAATCCAGCATGGTCGCAACATTCCCGCAAGGTCGCCATAAATCCGGCAAGGTCGCCACAAATCCGTCAAGTTACCCACATTTCAGGCAAGGTCGCCGCATTTCCGGCAACGTCGCCATAAATCCGGCAAGGTCGTCATAAATCCAACAAGGTCGCCATATTTCCGGCAAGGACGCCATAAATCCGGCAAGGTCGCCACAAATCCGGCAAGGTCGCCACATTTCCGGCAAGGTCGCCATATTTCCGGCAAGGTCGCCACAAATCCGGCAAGGTCGCCATATTTCCTGCAAGGTCGCCATAAATCCGGCAAGGTCGCCACAAATCCGGCAAGGTGGCCACAAATCCGGCAAGGTAGCCACATTTCAATCAGGTAGCCATAATTCCGGAAAGGTCGCCACAAATCCAGCAAGGTCGCAACATTCCGGCAAGGTCGCCATAAATCCGGCATCGTCGCCATAAATCCGGCAAGGTCACCACATTTCCGGCAAGGTCGCCATGAATCCGGCAAGGTCGCCACAAGTCCGGCTAGGTCGCCACATTGCCGGCAAGGTCGCCATAAATCCGGCAAGGTCGCCACAAATCCCACAAGGTCTCCATAAATCCGGCAAGGTCGCCACAAATCCGGCAAGGTCACCACCTTTGCGGCAAGGTCGCCATAAATCCTGCAAGGTCGCTACAAATACGGCAAGGTCGCCACATCCCCGGCAAGGTCGCCATAATCCGGCAAGGTCGCCAGATTTCCGGCCAGGTCACCATCAATCCGGCAAGGTCGCCACAAATCCGGCCAGGTGGCGTCAAATCCGGCAAGGTCGCCACATGTCAAACAAGGTAGCCATAAAATTCGGCAAGGTCGCGTCAAATTCGGCAAGGTCGCCACATTTCCGGGAAGGTCGCCATAGATCAGGCAAGTCGCCACAAATGCGGCAAGGTCGCAACATTCGGCAAGGTCGCCATAAATCCGGCATCGTCGCCACAAATCCGGCAGGTCACCACATTTCCGGCAAGGTCGCCATGAATCCGGCAAGGTCGCCACAAATCGGCAAGGTAGCCATATTTCCGGCAAGATCGCCATAAATCCGGCAAGGTCGCCACAAATCCGGGAAGGTCGCACATTTGCGGCAACGTTGCCATAAATCCTGCCAAGGTCTCCACAAATACGGCAAGGTCGCCACATCCCCGGCAAGGTCGCCATAAATCCGGCAAGGTCGCCACAAATCCGTCAAGGTCGCCACATTTCAGGGAAGGTCGCCGCATTTCCGGCAACGTCGCCATAAATCCGGCTAGGTGGTCACAAATACGACAAGGTCGCCATAAATCCGGCAAGGTCGCCACATTTCCGGCAAGGACGTCATAAATCCGGCAAGGTCGCCACAAATCCGGCAAGGTCGCCACATTTCCGGCAAGGACGCATAAATTCCGCAAGGTCGCCACAAATACGGCAAGGTCGCCACATCCCGGCAAGGTCGCCATAATTCGGCAAGGTCGCCACAAATCCGTCAAGTTCGCCACATTTCAGGCAAGGTCGCCGCATTTCCGGCAACGTACGCCATTAATCCGGCAAGGTCGTCACAAATCCGACATGGTCGCCATAAATCCGGCAAGCTCGCCACTTTTCCGGCAAGGGCGCCATAAATCCGGCAAGGTCGCCACAAATCCGGCAAGGTCGCCACAAATCGGCAAGGTCGCCATATTTGCGGCAAGGTCGCCATAAATCCCGGCAAGGTCGCCACAAATCCGGCAAGGTGGCGAAAATCCGGCAAGGTGGCGACAAATCCGGCAAGGTCGCCACATTTCAATCAAGGTAGCCATAAATCGGCAAGGTCGCCACAAATCCAGCAAGGTAGCAACATTCCGGCAAGGTCGCCATAAATCCGGCATCGTCGCCATAAATCCGGCAAGGTCACCACATTTCCGGCAAGGTCGCCATGAATCCGCAAGGTCGCCCCAAGCCCGGCTAGGTCGCTATTTTGCCGGCAAGGTCGCCATAAACCTGCAAGGTCGCCATAAATCAGGCAAAGTTGGCACAAATGCGGCAAGGTCGGCATATTTCTGGCAAGGTCGCAATAAACCGGCAAGGTCGCCATAAATCCGGCAAGGCCGCCACAAATCCCACAAGGTCGCCATAAAAATGCGGCAAGGTCGCCACAAATCCGGCAAGGTCACCACATTTGCGGCAAGGTCGCCATAAATCTTGCAAGGTCGCCACAAATACGGCAAGGTCGCCACATCCCCGGCAAGGTCGCCGTAAATCCGGCAAGGTCGCCACAAATCCATCAAGGTCGCCACATTTCAGGCAAGGTCGCCGCATTTCCGGCAACGTCGCCATAAATCCGGCAAGGTCGTCTCAAAGTCGGCACAAATGCGGCAAGGTCGGATATTTGGCAAGGTCGCCATAACCCGGGAAGGTCGCCACGAATGCGGCAAGGTCGCCATATTCCCGGCAAGGTCCGCCATAAATCCGGCTAGGTCGCCACAAATCCCGCAAGGTCGCAACATTTCGGCAAGGTCGCAACAAATCGGCCAAGGTCAGTCACAAATCCGACAAGGTCGCCATATTTCCGGCAAGGTCGCCATGAATCCGGCAAAGTCGCCACAAATCGGCAAGGTAGCCATATTCCGGTAAGTCGCCATAAATCCGTTAAGTTCTCCAAAAACCGGGAAGGTCGCCATATTTCCGGGAAGGTCGTAACAAATCCGGCAATGTCGCCATATTTCCGCAAGGTCGCCATATTTCCGGCAAGGTCGCCATAAATCCGACAAGGTCGCCACAATCCGGCAAGGTGGCGACAAATCCGGCAGGGTCGCCACATTTCAATCAAGGTAGCCATAAATTCGCAAGGTCGCCACAAATCCAGCAAGTTCGCAACATTCCCGCAAGGGCGCCATAATCCGGCAACGTCGCCATAAATCCCGGCAAGGTCGTCACAAATCCGACAAGGTCGCCATAAATCCGGCAAAGTCGCCATATTTCCGGCAAGGACGCAATAAATCCTGCAAGTTCGCCACAAATCCGGCAAGTTCGCCACAATTCAGGCAAGGTCGCCGCATTTCCGGCAACGTCGCCATGAATCCGGCAAGTCGTCACAAATCCGACAAGGTCGCCATAAACCGGCAAGGTCGCCACATTTCCGGCAAGGCGCCATAAATCCGGCAAGGTCGCCACAAATCCGGCAAGGTCGCCACATTTCCGGCAAGGTCGCCATATTTCCGGCAAGGTCGCCACAAATCCGGCAGGTCGCCATATTTTCCGGCAATGTCGCCATAAATCCAGCCAGGTCGCCACAAATCCGGCAAGGTGGCGACAAATCCGGCAAGGTGGCGACAAATCAGGCAAGGTCGCCACATTTCAATCAAGGTAGCCATAAATCCGGCAAGGTCGCCATAAATCAGGCAAAGTCGGCACAAATGCGGCAAGGTCGGCATATTTCTGGCAAGGTCGCCATAAACCCGGCAAGGTCGCCACGAATGCGGCAAGGTCGCCATATTCCCGGCAAGGTCGCCATAAATCCGGCAAGGTCGCCACAAATCCGGCAAGGTCGCAACATTTCCGGCAAGGTCGCAACAAATCGGCCAAGGTCGTCACAAAATCCGACAAGGTCGCCATATTTCCGGCAAGGTCGCCATGATCCGGCAAAGTCGCCACAAATCCGGCAAGGTAGCCATATTTCCGGCAAGGTCGCCATAAATCCGTCAAGTTCGCCAAAAATACGGCAAGGTCGCCACAGTCCCGGCAAGGTCGCCGTAAATCCGGCAAGGTCGCCACAAATCCATCAAGGTCGCCACATTTCAGGCAAGGTCGCCGCATTTCCGGCAACGTCGCCATAAAATCCGGCCAGGTCGTCTCAAAGTCGGCACAAATGCGGCAAGGTCGGCATATTTCTGGCAAGGTCGCATAAACCCTGGAAGGTCGCCACGAATGCGGCAAGGTCGCCATATTCCCGGCAAGGTCGCCATAAATCCGGCAAGGTCGCCACAAATCCGGCAAGGTCGCAAATTCAGCAAGGTCGCAACAAATCGGCCAAGGTCGTCACAAATCCGACAAGGTCGCCATATTTCCGCAAGGTCGCCATGAATCGGCAAAGTCGCCACAATCCGGCAAGGTTAGCCATATTTCCCGGCAAGGTCGCCATAATCCGTTAAGTTCGCCA
This sequence comes from Malacoraja senta, assembly GCA_038087875.1. Taxonomy (NCBI): domain Eukaryota; kingdom Metazoa; phylum Chordata; class Chondrichthyes; order Rajiformes; family Rajidae; genus Malacoraja; species Malacoraja senta. The sequence goes on from JAXLNO010003662.1 coordinate 40,184, forward strand.
AAATCCGGGAAGGTCGCCATATTTCCGGGAAGGTCGTAACAAATCCTGCAAATGTCGCCATATTTCGGCAAGGTCGCCATATTTCCGGCAAGGTCGCCATAAATCCGACAAGGTACCAAAAAATCCGGCAAGGTGGCGGACAAATCCGGCAAGGTCGCCACATTTCAATCAAGGTAGCCATAAATTCGGCAAGGTCGCCACAAATCCAGCAAGATCGCAACATTCCCGCAAGGGCGCCATAAATCCGGCAACGTCGCATAAATCCGGCAAGGTCGTCACAAATCCGACAAGGTCGCCATAAATCCGGCAAGGTCGCATATTTCCGGCAAGGACGCAATAAATCCGGTGCAATGTCGCCACAAATCCGCGCAGTTCGCCACATTCAGGCAAGGTCGCCGCATTTCCTGGCAACGTCGCCTATGATCCGGGAAAGGTCGTCCAAATCCGACAAGGTCGCCAATAAACCGGCTAAGGGTGCGCCACAT